>JAODAL010003632.1:0-170118 GCA_025379985.1 Phyllomedusa bahiana
AACTTCATTCTTGATGCTTTCATTGTACTTTTTTAAAATGTGAAGTCCCTTTGTTGCTATAGGCTGGTTTACTTGACTTATTTGCAGGGCGTAATTACGCCCCGCAATTACGCCGTGTGGTCGGGGGCGGGGCGGGAGTGGGGGAGGGAGCGGGGGGCGGCGAGGAGACATTCATTACCAGCGGCGCGTATATGCCGCTGGTAATTCACATGTCACTTATCTCCCCCCTCGGCGAATACGCCGAGTAGGGAGAGGAGACGTGATCCATAGTTCTCTATGAGAACTGTGGATTACCGTAATTACTTGGACATATTCCAGCCGTAATTTGCGCACTCCAGCGCGTAATTACAGCTGAAATACGTCCAATTTTAAGCCGTGTGAACATAGCCATAGGGTCTGTATTGCACCAAGATACTAAACTTGAGTTTTGTGTAGAATAGAATGAAAGAAAGAACATCAAAAGTGTCCAGTTGTTGTTTCATCCATGCAAGGTCACTTAATCAGAGGTACCTGCTACACTTTATATAGTCTTTGACAGATGACCATTTGTCTAAAGTTTACACTACCACAGAGTAATATTACCAGATGGCTGCACCATATTTATCATTGCTATGTAAATAGCACTGTATCACTAATACTGAATACTAAGCAACTGTGTCAGTAGAATGGAGTGATAGGGCACCATATGCTCATAAGAATACCTGACAAAACAGGTAAAGAAAAGGTACAGCCATGGTTGTAAGATAATATTTATTAAACTAATAGCCGGACAGTGAAAAGAATTTTGGATACTACATATAGAGCCATTGTTATTTTCTACTGCAGGATAGGAAATATAGCAGTGTCTTTTTTAGTTTCCATGGAAAGCAGCTCATCTATTATTTCAGTCTAGTTTTCACAAATGCCCATTATGGCTTTATATTCATGTATCTAACATTTACAAGACACATCTTAATGATAACAGGGATGATGCATAAAGGTTAATACAAACAGGAACAATAAATTTGGCAACCAGATTCCCAAAAAATGCAAGATCCAAAATGTAAGCAATGTCATGGGGATGTGTATCCCTCAGATACCATTACCAAGATTCCTTTTTATAGTTATCGTTTGCTGTGTCCCATGCGGAATATAAGATAATTATCATATGGTTGAGAAACAAAGGCGCTAACTCAGATTAATAGCTACATTTGGCTCTTGATGACAGGCTCTTTTCTTCTTTTGTCTCACAGTTTGTTCATTTGTTTTGATCACTTGTTCCCCAATTGTAAAATGCTGCGGAGTAGGTTATGTAACAATCCTATTGTTAACCAGATCATTTATCACATGCTTTCATCCATCATACAATTTTTCTTTTTATTTTGATGGACCTATTTTAACAGTATGTTGTTGAAGTAACCGAATTGTCTATAACCTGCTTATCATACTGTATTTGGGCATGTAATTTTGTCTAGTAAACGGTTTATGAATCGGCTCTCATGGAATAAGAACTTGCTGCAGAGTCATGTAAACATCACTGATCATTTCACATTATGCATTAGAAACACCCTCTTGAGACAAAGATATACTGCAGTAACTTGTCATGTGTCATCTGTAGGGTTTTTAAGATGTATGAGTCACAGTTCCTGAGGGAATACTTGATATTTCCTTAATACGCATTAATAAAAATCTTACAGGAAATCAGCTGCATCCTTTCCATAGTTGTAGCCATATCAGTAGCATGGGGGCTCAGTGATTAGCATTATCTGGAAGCACTAGGGTCTTTGGTTTGAGCCCAACTGAGAACAGCCTCTAAATATAGTCTGTTATTTTCAGAGTGTTGGTTTTTCCACACAATAATTAAAGGTGTATTCTCACCACATTAATTAGCTTTAAACATAAAGACTATTACCAAATACATTGGTGTCCTGATTTTGGTTCCCGCTAGAGCAATTCTAATCCCCTGATTGTGTACATAAGCTTCCCTAGATAACCAACAGCTGGTGACGTCTCTTTCTGCTGTTTCTTATCAGCAGCACAGGAGTTTGTTACTTACTGACAAACTTTAAACGGGATTTGCCAAGAAGGGATTTCCTCAGCTAATTTGAGCCTTGAGCCCTGAAAAGAGGGGCGTTGTGTTTCTGTGCTTAAAAAACAAAGTACCTCCTCTGTGAGTCATAGCTCCCACCTCCATTGCACAAGTTCCCAACGGAGCTCAGTCTCGTCGTGGATGAAGCAAATACATTGTTTTGCTCATCCAGTGGAGACTATTTGTGCACCAAGTTAATGGGTATTGTTTTATGCCTCTTATCTGACTCAGGAAGATTAGCTCGGGGCAGGCTGGCTTTCTTCATTCCTTCATGGATGCCATGTGAGCGCCAAGGGAGTGTAGTAGTGTCTGCAGGTTTTACTAGAGATAATTACATTAAACCAGTGCCGATTCTCTATACAGAAGAGCAAAGGGATAATCTTTTCCACAGTCACTTCATAAGTACAAGGCGGGTAGAGCTCTGCAATTTTACACTATGATAAAGATACAGTAGAAACTAGTGGATTCTCTATATATGGAGACACAGAGGACTTTTTTTCCAGTCCCTATAAGGCTCGTTATGTTCCCTGCAAAGGAGATAAGATGTGACAGTGTTATTGTCCCTGTCTATGTACATGCTCAGGTAACCAAGGGCATCTATTTAAGGATCTGTAGATGTTGTCCAGCTGTCAACTTTCTTTATATGACATTATTTAGAAAAGTGATTATCACATACCACATTTTGAAGGATCCACTATCATCTCACATGTGTTACAATTCATGGCACAAAACCACTTTAACCCTTCAGAGCTCTGTAGTTTTATGCAATGGCTGATTTACAAACGCTTCATCCACAATGTTCACGACTTGTAACAGGGCTCGCAAACTAGGTCTAGCAGAGCTGATATGTACAATCACTAGATGTAGACTGTGCCACAGCCTAATCAGGAGGTGAAGCTGGCTGAGTGGCTCTGTGTGAAAAAACGCATGGTACACAGAACTACTCTTTAGGGAGAAAAAAACAAATAATAGTTAAATGCCGAATTTATATAGCGATCAATGTGAGTTATGACAATCTCAGTAGAACATAATAGCTCTTTAGAAATGTATAAAATAGTGTGAATGGCAACATCTACAGAGTGCTGTGGAACATGTTTATGCGATATAAGCCACATGTAAAAAATACATGTTTGCTTGCTGATTATGTACTGAAATGCCCTAAGAACATTGACCCTCATTTCTGCTAGGGCATTGATGATAAGAAACAGGATTACTCCAAGTGAAATATTCATGTATGAACCACTAATCTGCCAAGGATGCAAGTGACCAATATAACTACAAAAAGGCAGAACCGAGTACTAAAGGGGTTTTCTGAGACATATATTGATGGCCTATTATTAGGATTGGTCATCAGTATCAGATAGGTGTGATCCGACACTTGGTATCCACAGCAAATCAACAGAACACCAAATGAATAAGTGGTGTTCTATTTGTTTTATGGGTGTAAGAATGATACTGTTTGTTTGAAAGAAATATAATTAGCTTTAACTGAGGATTGGGAAATCTTAAAGAGAATGTTAACTCTAATACCATCTATGAGTTTTCTCCATAGAGACACTGATGGGATATTGTTAAGAAAAGCTAAAAATGACCCGATTGTGGGGGAATGGGTTTGTCAATGATTTTAGCTATATTCTAACACCATGATACTTGCTCTGGAGACTGTTGCAGCTTGCAGTGACCGGTTGGGAAAGATTGCTGGTCTGAAGATAATCGCTTCTCTGGGTTTTTTTGAGCTATGGTAGACCTTTTTGCGCTTCCTTTCTCGTGTGAGTTCAATTAATGTCTGTCTTCCCATTAAATCATGCTGCAGTGTATATATTGGAGAATATTTGTAATTGTCCCTAAATTGTTGAGGGTGATGCTTTTAAAACTTTAAAGCTTAGACTTGGTTCACATATTCGTTGGAGGTGGTGTTCGAAACCTCTGTGGCATTTTCCACCAGGAATAACAGAAAAAATACCACAGCAATGAGCGGTTACCTTTTGAGTATATATAATACTACTAATATATATAATATACCTATATAATTTATAATATATTATATATATATACTATATATATATATATATCTATATGTGTGGTGTGTCTTCATCTCAAAAGGATTTCGCTTCAACAAGGAACAGATGTGTATGGTGCTTGATGTGACGCTAAGAGAGATTTAACCTGGGTTTGTTAAATCTTCTGCAATTGTTTTCGTTATTAGACTAGAAAAAATAGGACAAACTTGCTGTGGGATTATTTTTGCTATGATTACTGTGTGTATGTATACTGTATTTATAATTTTATATATATAGTTATATATATATATATATTATATTATATTTTATAGTATTGATATTATATACACCTGTATATACACACACACACACACATATGCACAGTATCTCACAAAAAGTGAGTTCCCTCCTCACATTTTTGTAAACATTGTATTATATCTTTTTATGGAACAACACTGAAGATGACACTTTGATACAATGTAAAGTTGTCAGTGTACAGCTTGTATCATAGTTGAAATTTGGTGTGTCCTCTAAATGTTGGATGTTGTAGATAACTTTGGCGCTCCTCACACCCTTCTGTGTTGTTGAGGAGAGTTGCCCCACAGCAATTCGCCCAGTAGGGTTTAGGTCTGGAGACATGCTTGGCCAGTCCAGCACCTTTACCTTCATTTTCTTTAGCAAGGTTGTGGTCATCTTGGAGGTGTTTTGGGGGTCTTTATCTTGCTGGAGTACTACCCTGAGGCTGATCATGCTCTGCTTCAGTAAGTCCCAGTACATGTAGGCACTCATGGTTCCTTCAATGAACTGTAGCTCCTCACAGGTGGCAGCACTCATGCAGCCCCAATCCATGACACTCCCAGCACGGTGCTTGACTGTAGGCAAGACACACTTGTTTTTGTACTGCTCACCTTGTTGCCGCCACACACACTGACACCTTCTAAACCAAATAAGTTTATCTTGGCATCATCAGACCACAGGACATGGTTCTAGTAATACAAGTCCTTAATCTCATTTTCTTCAGCAAACTGTTTGCAGGCTTCCTTCTGGGAAACAGTCATGCAGACCAATTTGATGCAGTGTCCGGCATATGACAGGCTGACCTACCACCCCTTTAACTTCTGCAGCAATGCTGGCAGCACTCATCTCTGGATATGACACTGAGCATGTGCACAACCTCTTTGGTAGACTATGGGGAGGCCTGTTCTTGTTAAACCAATGCGACTAGCCACCATGCTACAGCTCAGTTTCTGGGTGTTGGCAATCTTCTTATGGCCTAGGCCATCTTTATGTAGCAACAATTCTTTTTTTCAGATCCTAAGAGAGTTCTTTGCCATGAAGTGCCATGTTGAACTTCCAGCGACCAGTATTAGAGTGTCAAAAGAAATAACACCAAATTTAACGCACCTGCTCCCCATTCACACCTGAGACCTACCATACACTAATGAGTCACATGACACCATGGAGGGGGAATGGCAAATTAGACACAATTTTTCCATTTTCACTTAGGGGTGATGGCTGTGTGTTGAGTTTGAGGGCACACAAAATTTTCACTGTTACGCAAGCTGTACATGGACTGCTTTACATTGAATCAAAGTGTCATATCCTCAGTGTTGTCCCATGAAAATATATAATACAACATTTACAAAAATTTGAGGGGTGTACTCACTTTTGTAAGATATTATATATCATATCACACACACATATATACTCACCATAGATGAATGTATATATTTACTCATCTACACACCACAGTAAACACAGGCCTTTTCACAGGATACTACAAATAGCCATTTCATTGTAATGAAGCAAATCTGTCAGACCCAAAGGTATTGATGTTCATTTTAACACTGCACTTAGCACTTCTTGGTGCTCACGTTCCAGGTGTGGGGGATGGTTGGACCAAATGAATTTGTCCAATGGTGAAATAAATCTATTCATGCCCTAATGCTTTTAGATCTTTAGGGAAAATAACTAATGCATGAAGTCAGAAAACTATAGAGCTGTGCAATTCAGAACTAATGCTGCACAGTCAGCACTCTTCACATAGGTTACAATTGTATTGTTGGGAAAACTGTAAAACACTGCCCTTTGGTTATTTCTTCAGAGAGACAATTAACCTTTGCAAAAAATGTTAGCAAGCTGAGTGGCTACACTGCGTTCACCTTTTTTTTACAATAAAAAAATAAAATGACGATTAGCACAGCTACTTGAGTCATATGTTTATAGAATAATTAGAAATTCTTCTTACGTGAAAAGTATTTTTGTACCTACAAAATTAACCAGTTGAATCAAATATGATTGAAAGCAGACATCAGCTTCGACATCTATTTAAATACATCATCATTTATCTCATACGGTGACACAGTACATGAATTCCCAACATCAAAATCGTGGTTTCTTCATTATTTTACGTTTCCAAAAATTTAAGTAAAAAGTTATCAAAAAGTTGCACTTTTCTCAAAATAGTACCAATAAAAACTTCAATTAAACCTGGAAATAACAAACCCTCACTTAGGTACAATGGATGATAAAACAAAAAAGTTATTTGTCGCAGGAAATGGTGTGGCAGCGCAAAGTTAAAAAAAAACTTTTATTTTTAAAAAAGTACTAAAACATTATGAAAACTTTACACATTGGGTATCACCGGAATTGTACCAACCTGCAAAATCCAGAAAACATATCAATTATACCGAGTAGTGAATTCCATAAAAACGAAAATCCCTCAAAAATGGCGCAATTAAGAAATTTTCAGATTCCACCCCACATACAATTTTTTCTGGGTTTCCTAGAACATTCTATGGTATGGTCAATGGTCAACAAATAAAAAGATCATCTTGTCTCACAAAAAGCAAGCTTTCATATGTCTTTATCGATGGAAAATAAAAAAAAGTTATGGCTCCTGGAAGGCAGAAAGGAAAAAAAAAATTAACGCAATGAAAAAAATGCCTGGTCCTTAAGAGGTTAAATGAAAAATACCATTAATTTTAGGCATGCTCAGCTTATAAGGTAAAGGTTAGTGACCACGTTCCGTTTTACCTAAACACTGCTTTTTGCTTTCTTTTTTATATTTTTTAATTTAGGAACCTATAAACTATAAAGTCTGTTGCCATATCATGCAGAGTATTCAGAAGTTTGATATAATCTTTATACTACACATTGTGTATATATTTTTGCTCAACCTGGCAGAAGAAAGACAATATTAATGCACTGTAAACATGGACTAAAAATGCTTTCAGAAAATCATCCCAGAGCCACAGAGTGGTTAAGGCTGACCTAGTGTTCCTGTCTTCTATTTAAGGCCATGTTCTCATTTCTGACTGAACCAGACAAGAAAGTGCCAGCTGCACAGTTTGGCAAAGGGAGCACTGCTCATTAGCAAGCCAAGTGCAACAGAGCACATAATTACAAATATATAAGTATAATGTATGGTCTGACAAGATGGCAGGCATCTCAAAGAGCCTGCTTTATTTTAATGTAAAAGGACTCAATGTTCATCTATGTATCTTAACAGCACATTCATTTAAATTATACCTAAATAGAGATACATATGTATTGGTAGAGATTAAAAGGACATAAAGGGTTTTGCCAAGATGCAAAATCCCAGTTGGAGGCCGGCTCATATCTTTCTACAAGGCGGCCTCACAAAACATTAAAGGGGACACGGTTGCGTAATTCTCCTCGTTCTTTTCTATTCCAGTTCTGAATATAGCCAAGCCAGCGTGCAGAGCGTGTGTGCTCAGCTATATTCAAAACTCCCACAGACATAAATTGGTGAGGGTCGCATAAGCACAGACCTCTCTGCAATTACTGAAGCAAAACCTCTTTAAGACATTTTAAAGTTTTTTATTATTTTCTTATATTGCTGATTTATATACATGATATACACTCACCGGCCACTTTATTAGGTACACCTGTCCAACTGCTCGTTAACACTTAATTTCTAATCAGCCAATCACATGGCGGCAACTCAGTGCATTTAGGCATGTAGAAATGGTCAAGACAATCTCCTGCAGTTCAAACCGAGCATCAGTATGGGGAAGAAAGGTGATTTGAGTGCCTTTGAACGTGGCATGGTTGTTGGTGCCAGAAGGGCTGGTCTGAGTATTTCAGAAACTGCTGATCTCCTGGGATTTTCACGCACAACCATCTCTAGGGTTTACAGAGAATGGTCCGAAAAAGAAAAAACATCCAGTGAGCGGCAGTCCTGTGGGCGGAAATGCCTTGTTGATGCCAGAGGCCAAAGGAGAATGGGCAGACTGGTTCGAGCTGATAGAAAGGCAACAGTGACTCAAATAGCCACCCGTTACAACCAAGGTAGGCAGAAGAGCATCTCTGAACGCAAAAGTACGGCGAAACTTTGAGGCAGATGGGCTGCAGCTGCAGAAGACCACCCCGGGTGCCACTCCTTTCAGCTAAGACCAGGCAACTGAGGCTCCAATTTGCCCAAGCTCATCGAAATTGGACAGTAAAGATTGGAAAAACGTTGCCTGGTCTGATGAGTCTCGATTTCTGCTGCGACATTCGGATGGTAGGGTCAGAATTTGGCGTCAACAACATGAAAGAATGGATCCATCCTGCCTTGTATCAACGGTTCAGGCTGGTGGTGGTGGTGTCATGGTGTGGGGAATATTTTCTTGGCACTCTTTGGGCCCCTTGGTACCAATTGAGCATCGTTGCAACACCTTGTGGAATCTATGCCATGAATTGAGGCAGTTCTGAAGGCAAAAGGGGGTCCAACCCGTTACTAGCATGGTGTACCTAATAAAGTGGCCGGTGAGTGTATATATACGATATATATATATATATACATATATA
Source organism: Phyllomedusa bahiana (assembly GCA_025379985.1). Classification (NCBI taxonomy): domain Eukaryota; kingdom Metazoa; phylum Chordata; class Amphibia; order Anura; family Hylidae; genus Phyllomedusa; species Phyllomedusa bahiana. The sequence continues at coordinate 8,884 of JAODAL010003632.1, forward strand.
TATATATATATATATACACACATACATACACTGTGTTCCAAATTATTATCCAAAAAGTGTTTAGGAGTGATAAGGTAAGAATTTTTTGTTTGTCAGTTAAACTCATTGATGGTGATGTGTGTCAGGGCTCTTTATATCACTGAAAGCATTTGCAGACACCTGTGCTAATTAGTTTGGAATGTGTGTCCAATTAAAGGCAAGACTACATAAGAAGGCTGCCCCACATTATTAAGCAGCCTACATTTCAGCCATATGGGAAAGATAAAGGAGGTGTCGGCTGCTGAGAAGCAACAAATTGTGGAGTGTTTAGGTCAAGGCATGACTTCAATCAACATTGCCAAGACACTTCATCGTGATCACGCACAATCAAGAAGTATAGTATGTAGCTGATTCACAGCACACACGTGTGCACGCTGATAAGGGAAAATTGAGGACTCTTTCCAACAGACATTTACGTCATGTTAAAAGAGCAGCTGCAAAAATGACTTGTCATAGCAACAGAAAAGTTTTTGAAGCTGCTGGGGCCTCCAACTTCCCCCGAACAACAAGATGTAGGGTCCTTCAGAGGTTTGCAGCTGTGCATAAGCCATCCTGTCGACCTCCTCTATCCACTGCACACAAGCAGAAACGGCTCCAGTGGGCCAAACAATACATGAAGACTGACTTCAAAACTGTTTTGTTCACCAATGAGTGCCGTGCAATGCTCGATGGTCCAGATGGATGGAGTGGAGGATGGCTGGTTGATGGAAACCCCATGCAAACACGGCTACGGCGCCAACAAGGAGGAGGTGGAGTAATGTTTTGGGCTGGAATCATGGGGAGAGAGATTGTCGACCCCATTAGGTTCCCTGAAGGAGTAAAGATGAACTCCATAATGTATGTGGAGTTTCTCAAACAGCACTTCCTGCCATGGTTCAAGAAGAAGAACCGTGCATTCCGCAGCAAGATCATTTTCATGTATGATAATGCACCGTCTCATGCTGCAAATAACACATATGCATCTCTGGCTGTTATGGGCATAAAAGAGGACAAACATATGGTGTGGCCCCCATGCTCCCCTGACCTCAACCCCATTGAGAACCTCTGGAGCATCATCAAAAGGAGTGTCTATGATGGCGGGAGGCAGTTCACATCTAAGCAACAGCTGTGGGAGGGTATTCTGTCCTCATGCAAAACAATTAAAGCAGAAACCATCCAAAACCTGACAAATTCAATGGACGAGAGAGTTCAGAAGGTCATTTCGACCAAGGGGTCCTATGTGCACATGTAACATCACCTAGAATAAAGTTTTGACTTGAAAACTGTTTGATTTCAGTTTGTAATAACTTGCTAATGCTTATAATTTCACAAATGACCGTTTTGTTGTTCGTTACAAAAAGGAAAAGGTTGAAAACTCTGCTGTGCATAATAATTTAGAACATGCATTTTGAGGTTTTTTTTTTATAAAATATATTGTTATCATAGGCAGTTTGTTCAAAAACCTTTCACTTATACTCTAATAGTTGATGACTGGAAAATGACAATGACTGCAATTCATATAGGTAATTTTGGAAGACAAGAGAAAATATTATTTGCATAATAATTTGGAACACAGTGTGTATATATGTATATATATATATATATATATATATATATATATATATATATATATATATATAAATATATATATATAAATATATATATATATGATAGCATTATGGATTAAACAGCTTTTTTAGCTATTAGAGGTAAACCACTTTTTTCCATATTGTATCCCGGGATGCTAGGATCGAATTTAATAATGGAATCATCTGTATGGAGATTGCATATGTTCAGCCATGTCTCAGCAGGTTGTTTAGGTGGTCTATTTTGCTTCTACAATTTAAGGTCTCATGCTTAAGACCAATAATATGACAACCATGGACTTATTGATTCTGTACGGCTTCACTTTTTTTAAGTAATTGTGGCATGTGTCACCACAACACTGCTAGAGAAGAAGAATAGCATAATTCGGTGCTGTATGGAGCACACTGAATGACTATAACTGCAGTATGGTGATGTGGAGTCTAGGTGCCACCACAGTGGAATCCAATAGATGTTGTAAGGGGGATGGGTAGGGGCGGCGCTAGGCAGTTTTATCTGGAGCTTGTGCTCGACAATCTGCCCGGAGCAGCAGTCTTCTTAATTGTTTACGTGTCCTTTCTGCTACCTGCCCTGCAGAGTACTCTGGTGTATACAGCACAGGTGGCGTGATGTCACTTACTATGGGAATACTTTAACTACGCAGGCATCGTGATGATGTCATGCCACCTGTGCACCAACACATAGAGAAGCAGGTTCTTCATTAGGAAAATGAGGAGAGGCAAGTATTAGTTATTTATTTTTCATCCGGGGAACTATAAACCTACCTACCAGGGGGAACCATGTACCAACATACTGGGGGGGACCTATATACCAACCTAACATGGGGTCCTATACACCAACCGATTGGGGGAGGAGTATATACTATGCGGAAAATAAGTATTTGATACACTGGTGATTTTGCAAGTTTTCCCACCTATAAGAATGGACAGGTCTGTAATTTTTATTGTTGGTAAACTTCAACTGTGAGAGACCAATTTTTTAAAAAAATTTCAGAAAATTACATTGTATGATTTTTAAATAATTACTTTGCATTTTATTGCATGAAATATGTATTTGATCACCTACCAATCAGCAAGAATTCTGGCTCTCACAGACCTGTTAAAGAAAAACTAAGAATCCCTCCTACTCTACAATAATGACCTGTACTAATTCCTCCTGTTTGAACTTGTTACCTGTTTATAAGACACCAGTCCACACACTTAATCTATCACACTCCAACTTTTCCACCATGGCCAAGACCAAAGATCTGTTTAAGGACACCAGGGACAAAATTGTAGACCTGCACAAGGCTGGGATGGCCTACAGGACAATAGGCAAGCAGCTTAGTGAGAAGGCAACAACTGTTGGCACAATTATTAGAAAATTATTCTGAGAAAGGTTAGGAAATCAGCCTAGAACTAAATGTGAGCACCTGGTCAATGACCTGAGTAGAGCTGGGACCACAGTCTGAAAGATTACCATTAGTAACACACTACGCCATCATGAATATCCTGCAGGGCACACAAGGTCCCTCTGCTCACACCAGCACATGAAGAGGCCCGTTTAAAGTTCACCAATGACCATCTGGATGATCCAGAGGAGGTATGGGAGAAAGTTATGTGGTCGGATAGAACTTTTTGGTATCAACTCCACTCGCCATGTTTTGAGGAAGAAGAAGGATGAGTACAATCCAAAAGAACAACATTCAAACCTTGAAGCATGGGGGTGGAAACATCATACATTGGGCTGCTTTTCTGAAGGGCATAGGATGACTGCACCATATTGAAGGGAGGATGGATGAGGCCATGTATCATAAGATTTTGTCCTACAACCTCCTTCCCACAATTAGAGCACTGAAGTTGGGTTGTGGTTGGGTCTTCCAGCAATACAATGACCCGAAACACACAGCTATGGCAAATAAGGAGTGGCTCTGTAAGAAGCGTTTCAAGGTCCCGGAGCGGCCTAACCAGTCTTCAGACCTGAACCTAATCGAAAATCTTTGGAGTGAGCTGAAACTCAATGTAGGCCAGTGACTGCCCCAAAACCTGAGAGATCTGGAGAAGATCTGTATGGAGGAGTGGGCCAAAATCCCTGTTGTGGTGTGTGCAAACTTGGTCAAGAAACATTTGAGCTCTGAAATTGCAAAGTTTTCTGGATGAAATATTGTTATTTTTTTCTATTGTATCAAATAATTATTTCATGCAATAAAATGCAAATTAATTATTTAAAATTATACAATGTCATTTTGTGGATATTTTTTTTTATTGTTTCCCACAGTTTAAGTATATCTACAATAAAAATTACAGATCACTCCATTCTTTATTGGTGGGAAAATTTTAAAAATTGGCAGTGTATCAAATACTTATTTAGCCAACTATACCTCACTGATAGCGATTTAAAAAAAAAAATAGTGAAGTTGCACATACGATGAGGCATATTTACTATACCTGTCTAGTAAGAGGAAGTGGGTCCCCATATGCTTAATTCAGAGCCTGGGTTCTAACACAGAGGGATCTGCCAAGCACTACTGTGCTTGTAGTTGGCAACACAATGTATGACCATAGGCTTAGGGCTGTTGTCATTTTTTTTTAGGTGTGGAGGGATAGGGGTATGTGGCTTAGAATAAATATTGTAGCATAGTCAGGTTGGGGTTAGGACTGTGAAAAGGGTTGGTAGAGCACTTGCTTTTTTCAGGTTATTAATATTTTTCCACAAATCATCGCACATGACTCAAGAATGAAGGACGATTGCCTTTATTGCATTAATACAATAAAGCAGGTAACGGACTGCAAAATGAAGCGAAAATAGCACTGTAAACCACATCAGATAGAATGTGATTCATTTCACCTCATTAGCGGAAATGTGTCTGTTTAATTCATTTTATTTAACTTAACCTATGTGAATGGATATAAAATTACCAATAAAATTATTGTAAATGCAGGAAGAAGCAGCGGCAGGGTATCAACATGCACACAGGCTACAATAATCACACAAATTTCCTAAACTGCATTGCACTGCTATTTTAGTAACGCCATCAAGCACTTTCAATTTTAGTAATTACATGTAGAACAGTTTTTAAATCTCAATAAAGAATGCAAACCAAAGAAGCCTCTCAAAACCTAAAACTCACTGATGTCAAAGAGAATAAAGAGATAATAGCTAGATTAAGGTCTCCTTACTGATCGGAACCATGAAACAACTTTAACTCAGCATGATTTCTCACAGTTGCCTGTTGGAATAGTTTTGCTGAGACAGTGAGGAATATTCATTCAGCCCTGAGACAGGATGTCAGGAGGATCTGCAAACGCCACAAGAAAAGATGCTGCTCCTTTTTTCCCAGGCGCTGCTCTTTCTGACAGTAACATGCTTTCTGTTGTCCCATCTTCTCAACAGAACAAGGCATTTTCCCTAAACATCTCCATTATGAGTCACAATAAAAGATAAAAGGCTCAAATCTACATGAAGTGAAAAGTACAATCATCTCAGAGTGGATAGTCTGTAAGAAGAACATAAAACAGCTAGAGACAGCAGATTACGTCAGTGCTGCATAGTATTTAGTAGGGTCATATACCATTCTGCGGATGAAAACAAAAGATATTATAATTGGTCAAAACATTTTAAGGGGTTGTCTCACAAATAGCAGGTTCTTAAAGGGGTTGTCTCACTACAAGGATTGTTTTTTTATATTAAAGATCTTGCAAAAACAAGTCACTTTGTAATATATGTCCATTAACAGTGTCCTACCTATTCCAAGATATACACTCTTGTATGAGCTGAATTAGCTCCTTAGGCCGCTATAGCTTCAGACCTGTTTGATCTATCCTGATAGGCTTCCAGCACTAGTTGCTATAGCTACAGACCTGGCTTCTACTGCAGCCTAGTGGAAGCCAGTAAACACACCCCTGAATTCAAAGTGAAACCAAGAAAACAGGACTGAAGTAAGATGAATCAATGTAGTGAGACAGCCCCTTTAAATAGCTGGCTTGGTGATCAGATCAGTTTAGAACATCCAAAAAGTACTGCTTTGTTACCCTATTTCCCATAAAATAAGTGGTAGAAAAATACTAACTCCATGATAAAGAGGCACAGGGTTATATCTGCATTAGACAATGAAAAGGCTGTTGACTCATTTGTCTAAAATTTTATGTTAATGGTATTTACATAAATAGGAATACCCCAGAAATGTTTTAAATTGTTATTGTTGCTCTACTTAAGGGCAAAATTACAAGATAATGAGGACTTTTCTGATCCATTTCTTTTCTAGCAGGACTCAAGAAAGGGATGCTACTACTATTTTCTCTGATATTGGGGTCCCTTACTGACTCAATTAATCAGAACCTCAAGCTGATCCATTATAGTTATTAGGCTATGTTCACATGGCTTAAAATGGGATGTATCTTGCCCTGTATTTCGCGCCGTACTGCGCTAAATACAGGGTGAGATACGTCCCAGTCATTACGGTAATCCACAGTTCTCATAGAGAACTATGGATTATGTATCCTCTCCCCGCTCGCACAAAACGACGAGCCGTGAATAATGAATGTCTATGGGGCCGGCCTCCCCGCTCCCGAGCACATGGCCTAATTGCAGGCAAAATGCATCCCGGAATTATTGCCGTGTGAACGTAGCCGTACTGAAAAACTATCATTGACGATATGATGGTTAACTTGGCGGTCCTGAAGTCATTCCTAGAAGCCTTGCTTGATACTGTTGACGATCTTCTGCTTTATTTGGATATTTGAGTGAACTGGACTGAGTTTGTATTATATTCGGTTAACGACTTTTCTGATCTTAGGGTCTCTGCTAAGTCTAGGTTATAAGTAGTCAAATATCTTGGTGCCAGTCTTTGTGAATAACTGCCCCAATTTGTTGTCTTGAATTTGTTACCAACATTGCAATATATTGAGAATAGGTTAAAGTCTTGGGAGAGACTTCCCCTTATCGTTTTGTTTTCAAAATGTTATTGCTCCTGAAATTGCTGTACTTATATTGAGCTGCTCACTATATTCTTCTCAAAGTCCATATTGAATATATTGATAAATTCAATAGTAAAATAAGGTGCCTTGGCTGGGTAGGTATGCTCTAAAGGTTCTATACAAACATGGTGGCCTGATACCACAAGTATGCATTTGTGCTATGTTGCAGTCCAATTATTCATTTGCTCAGTAGTGGCTTAGGGCTGATTCAAATAACTTTGTGGTTGTGATAAAAGCAGTGTTGACTGTCTTACATGAGCTGCTTATGAACTTGCTTTATAGGGAGGGGATGTACCCAGTGGATTACATACCTTCTTTGGCTACTACTGTACCAGCTCGAAAATCATCTGTAGTGGTCTATGTTGACGGGGGATGGTGCACAGTAGTTTTCATATATCCTTCTCTGAAGAAACACAAAACTTCTGGAACTTGTCCCTCTTCCCAATTTTGTGTCCTGACACCAGTTTGGTATTAAGTATTTATTTTGCAGGGGCATTTTTTGTTCCTTTAATAACCTCTGACTGACCCTTGATCTCCCCCACTTTGCTTTGTACTGTTACTTTACAATTAAAACCACGCCTGTTCTGCTCAGTTAGGTGTGCTGTGGTTGGATTGTGGAGGGCTAAAATCAGTAGCAAGAAGAGTTTACCTACATAAAGCAGTTTCCTCATTTAATATAGCTATATTACTTTATCAGACGTTTCCACTACTGAGGTCCTGTAAGAGATGGGGATGGGATATTCCTCATGTAGGGGACCATTATATTGAAGAGCTAGTGTCTTTCCAGTGATCCACTATGCTTAGTGCTAGAAACATTTATACAAATTAAATTGATCCACAGAGTTTATTTTGCACTACCAAGATTGGTCCAAATGATAAGACCTTATGTTGACACTTGCTCCAGACCCCAAGATACATTGATGAATATGGTCCTGGAATGCCCAGTTGTACAATCTTTTGGGCTCAGATTTACCGGTTCCTTAATTCTAAGCTGGGTCACCAGTTTTAAGTCTGGTAGATTATCTCCTTCCACAAAATATGGTAGTATGATATTTTATAGGTTCCAAATGTTTTATGCAAGGAAGTCCATTTTATCAAACTGGAAAACACCAAAGAAACTCTCAGTTACTCACTAGATTTAATTGATTAATGCTGACTTGTCTATATATAAGCTTACCATTGCTGCCAGAGGCACACCAGACTGGTTTAATTTGGGGAACTGGGTTCTAGGGTTCTTGGTATGAAAGGTGCAAGTGTGCTATTGTTGGTGCTATTGTTCAGGTGTCTTGTGGCCAGTTGCAATGTCTACTGGGCTGTGGTTACTTTCTGTAACATTATACTTGTAAGCTTTCTGCCATTAGTATCATTGTATGTTTCCTTTGTTGGGTTTTCAGAACATTTAATTGTTTCAATTGAAAATGCATAAAGAAAAAAAAGGTAAAAAAAAAGATACTGCACTTTTAGTTTTGTTTTTGACCATCCTTGAAATTTTAACATTTTAACTAATTTTCCATATCTACATGTAAAAATGAAACCTATTTGAATGCACATCACAGAAGGTATTATGTGTTACGCCTTATATTACATTGTACACCATAGACCGTTGTTGAGAACATCTCTGAAACCAGAATATTCATGTTTGTTTACAAGAAGTGACATTAGTAAGGAAAATAGCAAGAGAAGCCTAGATCTACAACACTAAGGAAATGGAGTAATAAATTGCCTTGGGACAAAACATTTAATTACAAATATGCAGTTTTTCAGAATATACATGAGGTACCAGATGTACTTTTGTGAGATTTATCCATTCTTACTTCTCTTGAACCAAGTATACCATTGTGCATATCTATTCAATACAAAAGCCACACGTGGGAAATTTTCAGTTATTTTTGTTATTGATTTTTACCTTAAAATTCGTTTACTGCTTTCTGCTGTTAAGATCATGTTTTCAGTGTTACATTGGAAACATATTTGGTAATGATCTATTCCAGATAATAAGCATAAAAATCTGTGTGTCTTGTCATGTTGTAAATATAGTACTCTACATAGAATAAAAGAAAAACTATAGTCATCAAGTCTACATAGTTTACTTGCAGGCAATATTATACTTACGATACATAGTGTAAATTTCCCATGTTAAGGGTGTTTTCATACAGCACAGTTTTGGTGCAGTTTTAACTGCGCTCTAATTAAACTGCCTTTATTACCAGCAAGCTTCTTACAGTTGTCAGAATTACTCAGAAAGATGTTTCAAGTAAGTAATCAATGACTATGTTTGAAGTCTTGTGGATTATAAACACACTAATTGATTACTCACTTTACAAACAGTTTAGATAAATGAAAGAAGCTTGCTGGTAATAAAGGCAGATAATTGGAGCGCAGTTAAAACTGCAACAAAACTGCGCTGTGTGAAAGCATCCTAATGGTTTGATCAGTAGAATCAGTGTTCAATATTTTCTTTGTATCCACATATTCTTGTTAGTGTCATAGATTAAGTCCACTAGAACAGTGACATAAATTAACAGGAGATGCCAAATCATAGCCTACAAAAAGACAACCCTTCAGCAAAGGACAACCAGCTAATGATCAGCGAACTAATATTGGTTCTTACAGCCAAAATACTTCCTGCCATGGTTTAGGTAGCCAAAACAGAAACCTGTTCTAGAATGCAGAGAACATGCAGTGGGACAGGGTCTGTGAGTTACTTCCTGGTTAGGCTGATTGACATAACTGAGCGTATGTGCTGTGCTCAGTCAGTTTGAGAGACTTGTGCTGCGAGGCATGGCTTCGTAGTGTAAAAAAGGAGACAGAGGTCTGTATTATCACTGTCCTGACTTGAAGAGGTCCAGGTGGCAGCACTATCAGCTGATCTCAAAAGTAACCACTCAGTCAGAACCAGAAATCTTCAAAGGTGTTGTAAGTAAAAGAAAAAACAAACAAAAAAAACACTCCTTGTCTTAAAGAGGCAGAACGGTGACAGAGCAATTTTTCAAATAAAAAATTGCATAAACATGTGTATATATGTATTTGTATACATATGTGCATATATGTATGTATGTCTCTCTCTCTCTCTCTCTATATCTATATATATATATATATATAGATATTTCTGTGTGTATACATTGGTGTGTATATATATATATATATATATACACACACACACACACACACACATACCAAGGTATACACACAGATATATATATGGAGAGAGATGCATACATATATCCAATATAAATATATATATATATATATATAAATTTGTTGTGGATATAGTATACAAAATATATAGCTCAGCTGGTGGGAAGCAGGCATTTGTGGGAAGTGTAGTTTTCAAACAGCGAGCCTAGCAACTGTAGCTCCACCCAGCAACTTTCTACAGGAGCAGTGACAGATCCGCTTAGCAGGAAGTTTTTTTTTATTTTTATTAACAACTGCAAGGCTTTAACCATCAATTAACTTTAAATATGAAGATCTTTATGATGGGTCCATTGCTGGGGCCAGTCATTTTCATTAGAGTCAATATATATTTGACATAACTCTCAACTACCCGATTTCCCCTACAGCCTTACCACTTCTTAATCATCTTCAAACATAAACAGCTTCTAAAAACTGAGCAACATTTAGTCAATATAAGCACTTGCCTAACTTATTTATCACAACTTAAGGCTAAGTTTACACCCCATTAGTATGGCATGTATCCTAGGAAATTCTCCAAATCATATCTACAGTGGTCCCTCAAGCTACGATAGCCTCAGGATTATATAATATATTATTTGTATAATATATTATACAAATACATAAATACTTTACTTGTAAGGGCTTGTTCACACGGCGTTTTGGATCCTTTTTACGGATCCGTTTTTGACAGTTGAAAAACGCATCCGGAAAGCGGATCTGTAAAACGCAGCATTGGATACTTTATTTGGATCCGTTTTGAATGCTTTTTCACTTGCGTTTTACGCATCCGCTTTCCGGATGCGTTTTCAGAATCTCTCTCTCATCTCATCTCATCTCAGCCCTGGCGCCGCTTCTCCCATTCATCTCAGCCCCGGCGCCGCTTCTCCATTCATCTCAGCCCCGGCGCCGCTTCTCCATTCATCTCAGCCCCGGCGCCGCTTCTCCATTCATCTCAGCCCCGGCGCCGCTCCTCCATTCATCTCAGCCCCGGCGCCGCTCCTCCATTCATCACAGCCCCGGCGCACGCTCCGCCCCCTCCATTCATCTCAGCCCCGGCGCCGCTCCTCCATTCATCTCAGCCCCGGCGCCGCTCCTCCATTCATCTCAGCCCGGCGCCGCGCCAGCTCCCCTCCTATTCATCTCAGCCCCGGCGCCGCTCCTCCATTCATCTCAGCCCCGGCGCCGCTCCTCCATTCATCTCAGCCCCGGCGCCGCTCCTCCATTCATCTCAGCCCCGGCGCCGCTTCTCCCATTCATCTCAGCCCCAGCGCCGCTCCTCCATTCATCTCAGCCCCGGCGCCTCCACCATTTCAAATCTCCCGCACCCTCCCGCACCTCCACGGTTACTGCTCCCACAGCCGCCGCTCACCTCCGATCCCCCTGCGCTCCCGCTGCCGCCGCTCACCTGCGCTCCCGCTGCCGCCGCTCACCTGCGCTGCCGCTGCCGCCGCTCACCTGCGCTGCCGCTGCCGCCGCTCACCTGCGCTGCCGCTGCCGCCGCTCACCTGCGCTCCCGCTGCCGCCGCTCACCTGCGCTCCCGCTGCCGCCGCACACCTGCGCTCCCGCTGCCGCCGCACACCTCTCCAGCGATCCCCGTCCAGCCTCCCAGTGCGCTTTTCGCATCCGCTTTAAGGATGCAAAGCGCAGCTGATACGTACCCGGAGTGTGGAGCGCTTTTGGACAGGTGCCAAAAGCGCACTCCATTTTCTCCTATGGGCTTTCACTTGCGTAAAACGCAATAAGAATTGACATGTCAATTCTTAAAGCGGATGCGAAAAGCGCAGCACAGGAGAGCTCTCAAAAGCGCATCGCTGATCTCCCGTGGGAACAGCGATGCGCTTTTGCCATTGAACTCAATGTTAATCACACTGACAATTGTTAGATCCGTTTTGCGGATCCGTAAAACGGATCCGTAAAACAGATCACAAAAACGCCGTGTGAACAAGCCCTAAAACATCTGTTTTTTGTGAAATGCATGCAATGACCGGCGGTCTAGTAGCGTCTCTCTACAGTATAGTACGCTCCACTCAATTTACTATAATAGAAGAAAATGGGACCCTAATCTGGCACCCAAAGGAATCACTTATCCCGACACATCTAAAGAGCAGTATATAACATGTAGTAACACCACACTGCACTGTAGAGAGGCGCTACTAAACCGCCAATCACTGCATGCACTTCACTAATATAGAGGTTTCACATGTAGCATGTTCATGATAACTGAATAGCTCATCGTCCAGAACATTATATCATGTAACCGTACTCAACATAAAATGCACCAGCAAAGACCATTGTATGTTGAATGCATTATATCCTGAGGGCACTGTAACTTGAGAGACCACTGTATACCTTTTACTAGAGGGCTAAAAGGCAATCAAACTCTACACACCTTAACTGGTGCTCTCCTCAAGGAGAGATGTTCCCCTTTCTCAGCCACTCATTGCCAGTCAAGCCAGTATCGCTTTGCTCTACACTGATGAGGGGCAAAATCCTGAAATGGCTGTATGTAGAGGAGTAATATTGGCTTGGCTAATATTCCTTTTAGCTTCTCAAAGATTCAGTGAATCAGAAGTAAATTGAGGATTTGTTACATCCAACAGAGGGCGCAGTGAGCTTCCCAGCTCTTTTCCCATAATACCGTTTTACTAGAAGAATATCCTTCTGTATTAATTCATGATTTGCAATGAAAAAGGAAAAGAAGGTGACTGATAAATTTACAGCCAAGTCCAAAAAGCAAGTGAAGAAGTACTAAGTATAGATTCAGAATTGTATAATAAATACACAATGTAAAACAGATCTACACTACAACCCGAAAATATATAGAGTATCCATCTATGTCAAGAGTGGGGTTTCACAACTGCCTAAAGACATGGTCTCCAGTTGCTGCAACAGGGCAGAGAAGAGATGGAAAAGTGACACAGTGTGTGTGCAACTCTCTGAAACCTGTTCAAAGGATATTATGGAAAAAGCCATGCAAGAATACACAATTATTTCTGAAACTCTCACAGAAGTGAATGGAGATATATCATAAACCTTTTACATGGGAATAATCCAATAACTCTTTTTATAGAGTTGCAACCCATTGACACCAACTTTAACAGCCTAAACCAGTAACAGTTTAAAGGGATTTTCCAATCTGGCTGTTTTACAGAGCATGTTCTTCACAGCCAGCTTCGGGCTCCTACTTCCTGGTTGTGCTGTGGGTGGTTCTACAGCAGTGACTGACATTTCAGCACTGCTATTCCTAGTGGAGCCTGTTAGAGGGACATTGCTAATGGAGGGGTTTTATCAACAGGGCACAAGGCTAAAGAGCTCTAAAAAGTTAAAGTTAATCAGCAACAAAGATAAACAAGCTCATGTTCTGCTGATAAAACAAACCAGGTTGTGACATCCTCATCCCAGCCAGCATAGAGGGGTGATCAGTAACTAAAGAAGTTGTGTCATCAAGAAGGCGATAACTGCTCTAACTCTGAAATGAAGCGAAATCGGAACAGCAATAGTCTTTATTTACCATTTGCCCACATTTTTTAAAGCTAATCAATGTGATGGGAATACCCCTTTAATCTTTTTAGATTACAAATGTTAAACTGGTAAACTATTGATATCCACTGCTAACACAAAGCATGTGCTGCTGTTTAATACAAACTGTAATACATGCTTACAGCCCAATAAATTCATGGGCACATACAAGAGAACACTTAATCCAATGCACTTAATTAACTGTGAAAAGCCATTTACAAACACAAGTAAGGACAGACCTGCAATGGCATTAAGAAGCGTGATGGCATATAAATTGTCACAGACATTATGCTAATATTCCTCAACATTTCTTATGAAATGAAGACAGATTTAGCAGTACTGTGTGATATGATGAGGTGCTGAATTAAGTCTTTACTCCAAGGGTAAACATTATTTATTCTGCATAACCTGCTCTTCAAGAGCATATTGATTTGTATGTATCTACGAGCTTACCTATTCCCTACCTCTGCCTTCTATAAAACATTTATACTGTATCATTACTTATAGATATCAATTATAGTGAATGAAAAACTTTTTCACAGCACGGCATTAAGGATGATCTATAATGAAATGGTTTGAATGCATTCCTTGTGTATCCTTCCATATCATTAGGCACAGTAGGTCCATACCTATAGGCAGCAGAGGTTAAGAGGTAGTATGTGTTCTAAACAGCATGTACTATAGCTCAGGCAGGGGAAAGGAGGAAAATCAGCTTATGTGTTACTGAGGTTTACAGTATAAAATGGAAGCTACTATAGGTTTTGGAGCCAGAGCCAAAAATATAATGTAAAATTAGCCATTCTACCAAGAAAAGCATCTGGCCACAGGATGAAGCAGTGTAAATTATGCAATGCATAGAAGACCTACTAAACAGTTTTCCTTGTGGCTTAGATAATTACATTTTTTTGGCATATCTGCCAACAATTAAATGTCCACGGGACTACCTCACAGCCCTACTTCATAGAGCAATTCCTAGAAATATTTGTCTCTAACTAAGCATCAAACACTGTCCTTCAGCCAACAAGAAAGGCTATATTCACATGTGAAAATTCTGCACACAACACAAGATTGTTCTATGCTTAATCATTTCCCTTGCCACTTCCTTAAAAATGAAAGCCCGACCAAAAGCAAAATATTAAACACAAAACCACTAATTACATAGTAAGGGACATACATACATTTGCCCTTTCAGTCAGGGACAGGTATAGGTTATTGCTATACAAAAAACAATATAACCAATAATACAGCCATACAGTCATCATATAATAATCATACACCAATCCTCCACAGGTGGGCTACAAGGTTTTAGCACAATGTAGACTAATACAATACAGTATCAGAGGCGTAACTTCAAGCTATTGGGCCCTAGTGCAAAAAGTGAAATGGGGCCCCCCAGTTACCATGCGCCATTTATAATACTGGTGTCTTCTTATGTCGCAGGAGGGCTTTTGGGCCCCCTGAGGCTGCTGGGCCTGGTAGCGACTGCTACCGCTGCACCCCCTGTAGCTACGCCCCTGTACAGTACTGCTCAGACAGTCACAGGCAGAATATATAACAATTACTACTAGTGACTTAGGGTATCTTCACACGGCATGTTGAGTCCGTGTGAACATACAGTTTTAGATGCGTGTTTGGATCTGTCGGACCCTAAACGGACCTAAACACGTATATAATAATGTGCAATGTGATTTACATTGCTCTTAATATGAAACACTTATTGGCGTTCACATGAGTAATCGCCGATGTGTGTCTCACTGCGTCTTTTAAATAGGAGCCCTATTTAAAACTATAGGGTGCGATCCTGCTGCATCCAAACATGCAGCTGCATGTTTGATACATGTTGGATCAATTTGGCACTGCATGTGAACAAAAAGCACCGTGTGAACAACCCCTTACAGTTGCCGTTTTCTCCGATTAGAATTGTTTATTTTCTTTCCTCTTCAGCTGATGCAAAATGCCAGGATGATATCTCGCAAACACTGTAGGGTTTGCTACCCAGACATTTTTGAGCCCTTACTTCTGCAGCACTCCCCGGCCTTAAGAGCAACACAGATTACCGGTAGACGTCTTAAAGAGAACCTATCACATAGATTATGCCCCCTTGCTGAGGACAGCACAAGCTTGTGACAGACATGCTGTTTCCAGCGCTGTGTCCCTTATTCTGTAAAATGCAGCACTTTCAGAACATTTCATGCTTAATCTGATAATCTGAACGATCTTGTTAGAGATTTGTATCTTACAATATTTCCTGCAGCTATTTTAATTTGTTAAACTCTTATAGTTGGCCATAACCACGGACCACTAGTCAATTGGCACATGCCTCCCTTTCCAGTGGTAGAGATGGCCCTGCTCCATTATTTCAAACATTAGAAGTGCTTTATGTAGCATACAGAGACTTGCAACAAAATGACTGGATATTAATGGGAGGCCTACAGAACACTGTAGCCACCAGACCATGCAATGACATGATAACCACTTGGATATGTATCTTAAAACATCCCTCAAGGCAGGGGAAACACCCAAGCTTGCTAGTGGTCTTATTAAAATGTCCTTTCTTGATAAATGCAGGAATTCACTTTGTTTGTGATACAGTAAACTAAACCGGTGAAAAAATGTGCTTCTTTGGATACTCTTAATCTTAATATGAAACCATTTAGGATTAGATTTTATGTATTTACCAAAGATTATTTTGAAATCGCCGTTGTCAAAAATGTAAAGAATCTTCTTAATGATCTCATCTGCGGGATGGAGATTAGTGCCAAAATATTTCCTTTTTATTTTATTAAATAAGTCAGGGTCAAAATCATTCTATGATTTTGGATTCTGTAAAAGAACAGAACACAAAACTGACTGAGAAAACTGTGAACCTATTTTGTTCATGATTTGTTCAATCACTTTGGATCAACTGCAAACAAAAGAAATGGCAACAATATGCTACAAAAACACTAGGTGACCTCTAGCTATATACGGTCAAAGAAGCTAGTTCCCAATCATACCCTATTGGTTTGCTAATATTAAATGCTTTCTCTTTCTTGAATTGTCCAATCAAGACAATACCTCCCTTGAGAAAATAGTTCCAAGGCAATCAGCTAAATCGGTGCAGGGTTGTCTACTGAATCCTTATTCAACATCTGCTAGGTTAGGGAAAATGTATTAAAAAATGCCTCTCCAAATTGAATGTATGGTCACTCTAAATACCCCCGGGCTGGAGTCGCTCTTTCCTAGGTACTCCCTCTATGACGTATATTTGATCTATAAGCCTATCACGCTAGGATAACTTCTTAAATGTAAAGTTTTTACTAAAACTTCATTTGCATAGGGTTTGTAGTAATGTATTCACTGAATATTTTTTTAAAATACATTTACCCACTTTTGGTAAGACTCCAACTATTCTTCTGCACATAGAACCATGCTGCTTACTGTTTCACAGATATTTTTAGCTGTAAGTGCAAGATAATTCTACAGTGGATTGCTATATTGGGATTATCACATGTTTTGCTTTAGGTTCTAAGTACTTTCTAATCTTAATTAAGCTCTCAAGTCAATTTAGGAGTTTCCTTTAACACTTGATCTTAGTGTATTCAAGTTCTACTTAATTGTCAAATGATTTTATTTGTTAATTATAACAAGGGAATCATTCACCATCATACAGCATTACTATGTGGATACTCTTTGTTTGATGTCTAATAGTGGTGGAATGGTGTATGTACCACAATTTCTTAATTTACACACAATGGTATTCAGATGCTTTCAGCAAGTAATTGATAAACCACAAGCTGATCAGTAATTTAATCATTCCCCTACATCTACTGATCATATATATATATATATATATATATATATATATATATATATATATATATATATATATATATTAATATATATATATAATATATATATATATATTATATTATATATTATACACACATATACACACACACAGCTGAAACCAGAAGTTTACATACACTATATGAAAAGATACATATGCATGTTTTTCTCACTGTCTGACGTGAAATCAGAATAAACCTTACCCGTTTTAGAACAATTAGAATTACCAAAATTATTTATATTTGCCAAATGCCAGAATAATATGAGAGAGAATTTTTTAAGGCATCTTTGTTACTTTCTGCAAAGTCAAAAGTTTACATACATTTAATTAGTATTTGGTAGCATTGCCCTTAAACTGAATGACTTGGGTCAAACGTTTTGGATATCCTTCCACAAGCTTCTCACAATAGTTGGTAGGAATCTTGGCCCATTCCTCCTGAAAGAACTGGTGTAACTGAGTTTGTAGGTCGCCTTGCTCGCATCTGCCTTTTCAGCTTTGCCAATACATTTTCAATAGGATTGAGATCAGGGCTGGGTGATGACCACTCCAAAACATTGACTTGGTTATCCTTAAAGGCGTTTTGCCGTAGGATCCTCCTAAATGGGTATTTAATCACTTTTCTAAATATATGTGTACAAAAATTGCAGCCTGAGAGAGCTACAGGCTGCCTTACCTGCCCTGAGTTACTTAAAAGCTTATATTAGATACAACCTGACAAGAGCTGCTGGCCGGGCTTGCACAGAGCACACTTCTTATCTGATGAGACTGAGCTGAAGAAGCTTTTAAGGCACCGGGTAGAAATATGTAGTCTTTTGTATACAGAATCCACTAGTTGTAGTGTGATTATCTGAGTAGATCCCTGCTTTATCTCATGACAGAGAACATGAAGAAGCTTTCAAGCTGCTGTGGAGAAAAGGTGTTGTCTTTTGTATACAGAATCCACTAGTTGTAGTTTGATTATTTGAGTGAACATTTCACACGATCCCTTATGCACCGCTCTGTGCTCTGGCTGTGTCTCTCTCTCAGTTCAGCATGGCTTGTTTACAATAGCTTCTTAGCAGATAAGGCACGTCCTGGCAAAACCCCTTTTAGCCACTTTGGGCCTCATTCTCGCATTTGGCAGATATAAATAATTTTTGTAATCCTAACTGAACTAAAACACGTAAGGTTTATCCTGATTTCTTGTCAGATAGTGAGAAAAAACAAGTATATGTGTCTTTTTATATAGTGCATGTAAACTTCTGGTTTCAACTGTATATCTAGATAGAACGATAGATTATGGCATAGCACTAGGTGAAGCAAGGCAGGATGCTTGCAAGCGACATATCACCAATGTTACCAGTAAGTGGTTGGCATCTGTTTAAAGTTAGGGTGTCTGTTCAGCCATTCCAAGGACAGCTCTTACCGGGAGTAGGCAAAGTGTTAGGTGGATGCCTACGCCCTGTGTTCCAGGATAGGCTTTGTGCAGGTCCCTGGAGGTCTATAAAAAGTCTGGTACTGCAGGTAATCAGGGGGTGTGGCTTACTGCCAAGGTTGGAGCAAAGCAATGCTGGTGAAGGGCTCTGATTCCCAAGCTGAGGAAAAGTCTATATTATGTACAGTGACTGTATTGTATTTGGTGGTGCTGGATGCTAGGTCCAGGCCACATTAGAGAGAGTCTCTGGAGAATTATAGTTAGTGGCTAGATGGCCAGGGATTTTGTTTATGTTTTTGTCTCTGTGGATGCTTTAAACCTGTGCCGGAATATAACAAGCTGAGGCCAGAAAGAAGAAGCCTTTGTCGGTGTGCCATTAATCCCTTGCCAGAGCGCGCGGTCTGTGAGCTAACGACCCCTGCGACTGTCCAAGATGGTGGCTGGACGAGAGTGAGGTCTCACAATATATATATGTATTCATTTATAGATGTGAATGTAGGACCCTGTTCTTCTGCAGTTCATACATACAGGTGCAGTCTAGTGCCAATACGACAAGACTGGCTCAGGCACCACCTTTCACTTGGTCTGGCTGTTCTGCGCCAAAGTTTTGGCGTCAAAGAATCATAAATATGTCTACTTCTACTAATGTCGTACGACACGCCCTCAGAACTCCCCAAAACTTTGGCGCCCTAAAAAGTTTCTTTGGTGCCAAAGTTTGGAGTACGTCTGTTCATACATCTATAGAGCTGGTCTACTACAGCTTTATTGTCGCCCAAGCAGTCTTTAGTCCTTCCCTATATTATATATGGGTACAGCAAAAACAGGTACAAAAATAAGCAAGAACAAATAAAACTCCTGCTCCTCCAAGCGCTTACTAAACAGGGTAGTTTCTCTCACTATCACCTTTAGCAAAGCAGAGTTGTGCGGCAGACATTGGTTTCCTCCAGTGCCTTGTCCAGGGTAGCAGGGTAGTCAGTTGACTAGCTGACTTGATATAGGCCAGGTAAATCCTGGCATGGAATATGGAGAGTAGTCCCTCACCCAACACCTTGACTGCTCCCAGTAAGAGCTGCCCTGGATCAACTGTTTGTAAACAGCCATGCTACCTTGTTAAATAGGCGGCAACTGCCTACTGCAGCTGACACAACTAATATAATAACTCCTACTTTTCTTGGTGACATGTATCTGCCTTTAACCCAAGGCAGAACCATGCGGCTTTTAGTTTAGTCGCTTACCACATCTCTACCAGGTATATGTGACATTTATACCATCACAGACCTTTCAATATACAAATATATACACTATATCACAATGAAAAAAAACCACAAAAACATTATAGTGACCTAAGTCGTAATCCGTGGTAACACCTCTTAATCCACATCAGAATTGACATATTGCAGATTTAAAAAAAAATATATAAAATTTGAATTAGGGAAAATTTAATAAACTTTCATTGGGCTTGCTCTTTAAATTTAATTTACAAATTTTTTAACTACATGAATCCAGGGGTAAAATTTGTAGCAAATCCATCATGTTTAGTCTGTACAATTTTCAGTTAAAGACTAACCTGGCATTACTAGATATAACAAATAGATTAAAAGAAAAGAAAAACCAATAATCAAAAAAATAGAACTGGTCTGGGATTTATAGTTGATAAAAAGTATCTTTTATATAAGAATATTAAAAGTCAACTAGCCGAAATGCAATGTAAAGCAATCAATTACCCATTTCATGAAACTCATTTAAATTATGCTAATACATAAATGGTTATCTCTTTCAATATATTTTCTTTATCCACAGACATCACAAACACTTATTTAACAGCCGGTAGTATATAATTAACTGTGTGAGTGAATTCCGATCCCAAAGCATCTGCACATTTTTCAATTAGTGTTGCTGTTAAAGAGACAAAGGTGTAATTTGTATCATAAAGACAATCAGAACTTTCAATTTAACTATGTAAGTTTTTTCTGGTCAAGAAAAACATCCAGTCTCCAGTCAGAGTTCCCATGGCCTTTTTTCTAGCATGGTTAGCTTTAGGATGCTTTCACACAGCGCAGTTTTGGTGCAGTTTTAACTGCGCTCCAATTATGTGCTTTTATTACCAGCAGCTTCTTTCAGTTGTCTAAATTGTTCAGAAAGGTGTTTCAAGTAAATAATCAATGACTGTGTTTGTAGTCTTGTGGATTACACACACACTTATTGATTACTCACTTTCCAAACAGTGTAGGTAATGAAGTTTAATTGGAGCGCAGTAAAAACAGCACCAAAACTGCACTGTGTGAAAGCACCCTTAGGCAATGTTCACACGGCTTATTACGCCCCGCAATTACACCGTGTGGATGGGGGCGGGAGCGGGGGGCCGGCACCTCGCCGGCCCATAGACTTTCATTACCAGCGGCGCGTATACGCCGCTGGTAATTCACATTTCAATTATCTCCCCCAGCGGCGTATTCGCCGAGCAGGGAGAGGAGACGTAATCCATAGTTCTCTATGAGAACTGTGGATTACCGTAATGACTGGGACGTTTTCAGCCCGTAATTTGCGCACTTCGCCGCGTAATTACGGACTGAAATACGTCCCATTTTAAGCCGTGTGAACATAGCCTTAGGGTGCTTTCACCCATTGCATTTTTTGTGTGTTTTTAATGCAATTTTTGTGCAGGAAGGCACGGCAATTAATGCTGTACATTGCTGCACAAAAATCGCTGTAAAAGTTTTACACTTATTTTTGTGCAGCAATGTACAGCATTAATTGCTGTGCCTTCTTGCACAAAAAGGCATTAAAAACACATCAAAAAGGCACCGTGTGAAAGCACCCTTAGAACATTTTGATTTAGAAATAACCCCATTTTATTGCATTTCTCACTGCCATCTGCACATAGTATATATTGTGTTATGTCAATTTTTATTGGCCAGATTGGATTACTTCAGCATTAGTACTCTACTGTTCCTTTCCCTGGTCCTTGGGAGAGCTGCATTCGCTATAAATCATATTTTATTCAATGTGCAGAGCAAACTAGTGTAAATGAATACATGAACCCAGAAAATGAATAGTTGCAGTAGAAATTGATTGCTTCAGTGGTATCAGGATAAACGTAGGTTTTTTTGGATTATTTTCTAGATCATGTAATATGTCTAAGGCTGACATCACACACACAATTTTTGATGCAGTTTTTGGAGTCAACTGAAAAACTTTTGAATTTAGTCCCGACTTTGGCTCAAAAACTGCACCTAAAACTGCCACAATAACTGTATGTGTGTCTGGAGTTTTAACATGAACATATCAGATGGTTTATGCTGCCCTATCTGAGAGCAGAATGTAATAGAGAGAGGGAGAAGCTGAGCTCTTTTATATAGGGTTCTATGATTTGCAGCAGGATTTTCGGGGTAAAAAGCAGAGGAAAGAAACTGACTGGACTCCTTTAGAGACAAAATCAAAACAAATCATGTTTCCATATCAAAATATTCCAAGAACCATAACTTTTTTAGTTTTCTGTCAATGGAGCTTATATTTTGCAGGGAAAGTTGATATTTTCATTAGCACCATTTCAGTGTACATCAATATTCTTGATCACTTTGTCTTCCATATTGTGTGAGCCAGGATAAGCACAAAAAATGAAATTCTAGAGCAGTTCATCAAATTTTTTCTGCTTTTAGCCTACAGATTAAACGTTCATGTTATTTTTAGACTTAATTGTAATTTTTTTTTTAGTAAACTGTTTAATAAAGTGTTTCCATAGGAAAATAAGGATTTTCCACGTAATCATTTCCACTGATGGCCCCCCGGAATCAACTCCACTGGTGGGCCCCCGCAATCAACTCCACTGGTGGGCCCCTGCAATCAACTCCACTGGTGGGCCCCCGCAATCAACTCCACTGGTGGGCCCCCGCAATCAACTCCACTGGTGGGCCCCCGCAATCAAATCCACTGGTGGGCCCCTGCAGTCAACTCCACTGGTGGGCCCCCGCAATCAAATCCACTGGTGGGCCCCCGCAATCAAATCCACTGGTGGGCCCTTAGCACCCCAGTCCGACACTGACCTTCAGGCTATAAGACATACTAAAATTTTAGGCCTATTTTTATGGGAAAATAAATGCATACTATAATCCGAAAAATATGGTACTTTCATTTTAGTCTGATCACTAATCGTATTATTTCCAATGTCTATTGTCTAAATACTTCTGGGATGAGCTTAGTTGTCACGTTACTGTATGCATTACCCAACTTGACTCCTGTACATGTAAAGGTAATTCATACATGGTTAAAACAATGCCTGGGATGGTAAATGATGTGTCATGCCGAGAACAGCCATAAACTGCCAAACTATAGTACAGAAAGCACAAATACTTATAATATAAAAGAGTATTATAAGGGTCTGTCCCCATGGCAGGGTTTTCAGCCGGATTCACAGATGGTTTTCGGATTTCAAAATCGTCTGTAAAACAACTGTCAACCGTCTGCATAGACTTAAATGGAAAATCCATGGGGTGGTTTCCACAGCACGGATTTTCTGCCGGACGTTTTTTTACACCGCCAGCGTAACGAAAAACTTAGAACATGTTCATTCTTCTGCCCGGTTTTCGGGCATGAACATGAACAGTTCTATGTTAAGGGGGACGGCTTGAATCCGCAAACCGCAGACAAAAGCCGCCCCCATACGTGCCAAAAAAAGACAAAATACCAGTCGGAAAATCCAACCAGTATTTTGTAATTACCGTGTGAACACACCGTAAGAGTACTAAACATGGATCTGCTGCATATCACAGGTTTTACTCAAGAGATATGGGCTTAGTGTTTTCTTTAATGTATGAAGCTGTATTTAAAAATTAGGCTTGTATTTCTGAAACTAAGTGGGTTTTATGTTAAGCAAATATGTCTTCAACTGGCATGACAGCTAATATAGGTTTAGTCCTGTAACTGTCAGTGGATAGAAAATACAAGTCTACCAACTGCACCAATGCTGCACAAAGTGAACATGGCCTAAACATTAAGTTATGGCAAGTGTCACTTCAGAGCTCTCTGCAGATTTCCAGAACCTAGCAGGTTCCACAACTTAAGTACTTAGAAGTTATATGATACAGTTTCTTATCTAACATTTAGGGTATGTTCACACAGCGTTTTGTGTCCATGTGAACATACGGTTTTCTGAACGGACCCAGACACGCATCTAACAATTAGCAGTGTGTGAAACACGCATCGGCGTTCACACGAGTGATCGCCGCTGCGTGTTTGCATCGCGTCTGTCCGATCCGTCTTCCGGATCCGCCCCAAGAAATGACATGTCAATTCTTGGCGTGGATCCAAAAGACGGATCGGACTGTCGCGATGCGTGTTTGCATTGCCGGCAGTGTTAAACTCACTGCTTATTGTGAGATGCGTGTCTGGGTCCATGCATCTCAAAAGCGTATGTTCACACAGACCCAAGACGCCGTGTGAACATACTCTTACTGTGACAGTTAAACAGAACATTAATAATTCCAGTATCTGCCATATGATGAAATTTTAGACTTACTTGGGTTATATAAGATAGAGTATACAAGGCAAGATGACATGTACACAAATTTCTTGACGTTTTTTACCAAACAGACCTGTAAACATGCATTTTAGCTTTCAACCCCTAAGCAACTATCTAATGTTTTGGTTGTAGGTAGCGCAAGGTCTGCAGGAATATATTTCGCCATAGTAGGAGAGAGGTTTACTGTGCTCTAACAAGCCGTTACCAAAGTTTCTGTTCTTAGAATAGCTTCCTGCTCTATGGTAAAGACTGGTGAAGCCTCTAATTTTGTTGCAGATTTCGGTTATATTTTTTTTAAGAAAACATTTAACAAAAATGTTTTTCTTTCAGATTTAAAGGGAAGCTCTGTATTAGGTTGTGGATTTGATGCAGATTTTACCCACTTTAGGCCACAGGGTGAAAGTCACACTGAATGGAACACAATCCTATTCAAAAGTAGCCATTTTTATTAAAGGGGTTTTCACACCAAAAAGATTAGCTTTAAACATGGTAGCAAAAAGTAATTAAGACTAGTACAAAATACACTGCTGTTTTGAAAAGGAATAGCAGAGCTGATATGCCAATCACGACATGACCCTTGCACAGTGTGACCAGGAAGTGCGAAAGTATGAGTCTGAAGTTGGCTGTGGCTGTGATAAAGCATTGTGAGACAACCCCTTTAACAGAAGAAATTCAGGAGGACCACAATGTAGGTTACAAGAACCAACAGGAACATGGCTGTAACAACCTCAAAACACTTATGATGTAAATCACACACAGTAAGAAAGGTATATTATGGGTTTAGTTCATACTAACAGATGAAAGGGATGTGCTAACAAACACAGCTACAGCTAGAGATGGTGGAATCCAAAGATGCGCATGCTGTAGGGCCCATTGAGAGAGGAGGCACAGTTCTAATGGGCGCTTTCCCCTTGTAACTGGGTGGTGGGAACCTGTGCAGGTGTCTACTGGACAGATACATTGGATTGTTAGCACACACGGGTTGTTGAGTTGGATCATTAGTCATAAAAAGGTGATGAACCACTAAATCATTCAGTACTGGGTGGTAAAATCTGGAACCATTATGGGGTGAACTTGATCTTTTCCAGGGGCCCTCTTCAATGCGTGCCACTGGATGAAACAATTAAATGTTCTTTGTTTTTTTTTTAGTAAATCAGTGCTATTCGCATTTTGAGTATTTATGTAGAAAATCCATTTTTTAAGACTTGCTTATAAATGAGCAAGCCCAAAATGGCAACCTGCCTTACCAGGTAGACTCCTATTGGGCCTCCATCTCAAGTGGCTTAGGCTATACCAGGTATCCGGGCCCCACCCTGAATTCTTTTCCAAGTGGCCCCATTAACTACTGCTTATATCAGTATCTGTGTCCATAGTTGAAAACTATGGCTGAGCAACAATCATTTGACTGCATGCCCCACCATTTATAGGAGAGAAAATATCATCCGACAAAGACAACGCATCACTCCACCTGTGCCGAGGGGCTGAAATCCTCAGTGAAAACCTAGTCTGGGGCTGTTGGGTATAAAATTCCCCGGAGGTTTAGGTCAGGGGCCTATAAAGGGGGACAGTAAAGCAAAAAGGAAGTCCCAGAAAGAATCATGTAAACAGTGTTATTTGGATTTAAAAGCACTTTTTTCTTTTTAACCCCTTACCCCCGGGAAGCCATTTTTGGGCCCTCTCTGAAACCCCCTTTTTGGGAAATCTGGCATGTGTAAACTGTACGTGAGAATAATTTTTTTTGACCCCTTTTAACCCTACCCAGGGAAATTAAGAGTTTGGGTTTTCTCGTTACACATTGTGCTTTAAGTTCGAAAAAATTTTTGACCCAAAAAAGGGCCTTGTTTTTTTGGTAAAAAAATATCAAATAATTTTTGAAAAATTAAAAAAAATTTGGAAAAATTTTTAAAAAAAATTTACCATTTTCAAACTTCAAAATTTCTGTGTGAAAGGAGAAAAAGTTTTTCCCCACTCAAAATAGTTTAAAACCCTTGCATAAACCATAGGGTCAAATGTAGGTTGGCTTTTTTTTTTTTTAAAATGTCTTTTTATTTAGGGCTTTAGGGGGCTTAAAATTTTTGCATAATTTTTCAAATTTTCAAGAAAATTTGCAATATATTTTTTTTGTGGGGGAACCATTTCCATTTTTCTAACATGATTTTTTTGGGCCCCGGGTTTTTAAGTTCCCCCCCCATAAATGACCTCATCAAAAATTTACCCCCTTAAAGTTTTCAAAACAGATTTAGGAAGTTTATTAGCCCATTAGGTTTTTTCCCAACAAAGGAAATTAAAGCAAAGGGGGAGGTGAAATTTAAAAATTTCCCATTTTTTTTGCAAAAATTTTAAATTTTTAAACCATTATTCAAAAGAACAGGGTAGATGGATCGGGGAAATGAACTTAATATTGATTCCCCGGGGCGGCCATTTCAGAACACCCCATATTTTGGCCCAAGTGGCGATTTGGCTAAAACCACAACCCCCAGAATAGGGGTGCCCCAAACCCGGGACTCGGGGGCTCTTTTCATTAAGTTTTTATTTGGGGGCCATGTCATTTTTTTGCAGACGCCCTAAGGTGTTTAAAATGTAAAAAACCCCATTTAAAAATACACCACTTAAGGATATATCCGGGGGTTGCGTGGTATATAGACTCCACGGGGTTTTTTCCAATTTTTTTTAGGTTAACTGTAAAAATTTAAAAATAGTTATTTTTTTTAAAAACAATCTGAATTTTTAAGCTGAAAATGTTTCATTTTAAAAGGGGAATTCCTGTAAAAAAGCTTCCCAAATTTTTTTAAGCAATTTCTTCCAAGTTCGAAAATACCCTACTTGTGGGTAAAAATTGTGTTTGGGCGCATGGCGGGGGGTAAAGGGAGGGAGCTTTTTTGGTTTTTGGGGAACCAGTTTTTGGGTGGGGCCTTGTCGCTTTTGAAAAACCCCCAAAGAAAACCAGAACGGGGGGAAAAACCTTTCCCAGAAGTCCCCCCTTTTTGGGATTCAACCCCCCCTCGGGGACTCATCTGGGGTTTTTTAATGTGCATTTTGGGCGCTGGTGTTCCAAGTTTTTTTTTCAGTATTGGGAATGAAAAGGGGAAAAAAAAACGCAGTTCCGCCATTGTTTTTTTGGGTTTCATTCCCTTACAATGTTCCCCGGGAGGGGATAAAAACGGATAATTTTTTTCTTGGGGTCGGTAAAAATTACAATGATAAAAATTTTATTTCTTTTTTTTTTTTTAAATTTTTTTTTACAAAATTTGAAATAGGTTAAAAAAAAATTGCTTTTTTTATGTTTCCCTTTTCTGACGCCTTAACTTTTTTATTTTCTTTATCGGAGTAAATTGGGGGGCATTTCCCTTTTTGATATTTTTTATTAAGGTTTTGTGAGGCATTTGAAAAAAAATACAGAAATTCGGGTAGTTTTTTTCTATTTTTATTTTTTTACAGCAGTCACCATGTGGAAAAAAATTTGACATGCTAGTTTTACTCAGGGGATCGTTACGTTTACAGTGATCCCAATTTTTGTACTTTTTTTTTCCATTTTTTTAACTCCCTTTTACACAAAAATAAACTTTTTTTTAAAGGGAAACACGTTTTTGCATCGTCGCAGGGGGAGGCCAAAATTTTTTTTAAATTTTCGGGGGGGCGGAGCGGTTTTGGGTTTTGGGGTTTTTTGGGGGAGGAGTTCCCTTTTTTTTGGGTATTTTTTTTTTTGGGGACAAGACTTTTTAAATCATTTTTAAATCATTTTTTTGGGAAGGGCAGGGGCAAAAAATACTGCAAACAAGGGTGTTTTTTTTTTTTTATTTTTTACAGGCCCCTCTGTCCCAGTACCCAAGCAAGTTAGCTTTACTCGGTGGGTTAATTACGTTTAGGGCGATCCCCAAATTTATTTAGTTTTTTTTTTGTTGAAGCCTTTTAAAAAAAAAAATGGTTTTTTTTTGTTTTAAAGCTTTTTTTAAGCACGCTGCTTCTGGGGCCTAAATTTTTTTTTTCTTTTACAGAGGGTGTAAAGGGTTTTTTTCGGGATAACGGGGGGGTTTTAATTGGTAAAAAATTTGGGGGTTTAATGATTTTTTTTTACGCTTTTTATTCCATTTTATGGCAGCGGATGAAAAAAAAATCGCAATTCTTTGTTTTTTTTTTTTAAAAAAAAATTTTTAACCCATTTCACCGTAGGGTTTAATTAATAGGGACACATTTTTAGGAATCGTTACGCACGCGGCATTCCAAAATGGGGAATTTTTTTATTTTTTATCTTTTTTGGGGGGTTTGGCGTCTGTAAAGGGGGGGAAAAGGGGGGGGAAGGGTTTTTTTTATTTGGTGGGGGTTTTTTGTTTTACTTTTTTTTTACTTTTTTTTTTCTTTTTTTTCACTTTTTTTACTTTCCCCAAGGGGATTTATAAAAAGAAATCTTTTTGATCTTTTGAAGGTTGCTGTTTTTTTTGGGGGGGTCGTGCATAGCACTGTTGCTATGCCGGTCGCCTTGACAAAGGTAGTCACGAGCCCCAAAGCAGGGGGCATCGGGACGCAAAAGCTGCTCCGGGAAGTGTTTTCCAAAATCCCGGGGCCCGGCGGTAGGAGATGTTGCTGCACTCTCGTGCAGCAGCGCAAATGAAAGCAGGCAGAAGGACTCCTCTTTTTTTCCTTCACTTAGCCCGCAGACTTTAAATTTATCGTCGGGTTAAGGGGGTTAAAAAACCCCCCGGCCCCGAGGGGAACTTGGGCCGGGGGTGTTTTTGGCAGGGAAACCAGCGCAAAATTTTCCGCTTGGGCCCTTGGGGCGATCGAGCGCGGGTCGCCCCCAAGCCCGGCGTCCCCCCGGACGGATGCATACGGCCATTTGGGGGGTGCCACTTCCTGCTAGGGCGTTTTTAAAAATACATCCAATGTCCCCGGGGGAAAGGGGTTTTTCTCCACATTGGGAAACGTCTGGGTTTTTTGGTTTCATTTTTAATTCAGGGTGTGTTTCTGGTTTATAGGGGAAAAAGTAGAAAACCCGGGCTGAGCCATAACAAACAGTGCTGACAGCCCATCATGGAGAGTAAAAAGGTCTGTAGCTATTTGCGACCTGAGGGGAGCTGATGCGCCCTACAAAAGGGGGTATCTAGGGTTAGGCGGCACGTTATTGGGGCATATTGAAGGTTACTTGTTTTGAAGTTTTTTAACATAAAAAACAACCTTGTAGTGGAAAAACCCTTTAAGTAAAAAAAGAGAAAAACAGAGGTGTCACTGTAAAACAGAAGGGAAAACAGAATGGGCACCATGAAAGAGAAAGGAGCTCTATAGAAACTATAAAAGAAAAGGTAGCACTATACATATAAAAGGGGCAGCAGCACCTAAAAGAAAAAGAAAGGGGACAAAGGGGGCCCAGAAAAGAGAGGAGAGCACAGACAGGAAACTTTAAAAAAAAGAGAAGGGGTCATTATAAAAGAGGCAGTATTATTAAGTGGGACACAGAAGGGGACATTATTACTTAGCGGGATCAATATTATGGGGCATTTTTTACTGGCATTTTTGTGTATTTGTGTGGGGTGGTTTGGGGTTTTTCTGCTACAACTGCTTTCCAGTCCGACCCTGCTCACAATTAACCACTAGTTAAAAAAAAGGGTATAGGTTTTCAAAAAAATATAAAGATGCCCCCCTTTATCTGTAGGCATTACTTTGTTTTTCCCAGGCAAAGGAAAAGACACAAAAAAGCATAGCTGCAATTTCCATGAATTTTCATTTAAAGGGAAAAAGTCACCAAAAATTTTAAAATTAAAGAATTGACAAAAAAGGGACCCGTTTATATAAAAAAGCATATGGTCCGAAATAAAAAGAAATGAACACAAAAAAGGGGAAAATTTATGTGTTTTATGTAAAACAACCCAGAGGCAGAAGATAGAGAGACAATGTTATTTAAGATTATCCAGCCTGCATTAATCTAGCCTCCCTGTCCACGGGTTATAAAATGGGTATATTTGAAACGATATTGGGTTCAAATGGGGCACACTCCAAGTAGACATAATACACTGCCTCTGGTTATGTAGGGTAATTTAAACATTCTGAAAAATAAAGACTTCAGAGAATTACTCTTAACCGCCTGTGTTTTTACATGCACTGGGATATAAAAATTATAGATAAAAATTGAAGAGCCAAAAGACTACTACGAAATGGGATCGCACAGACGTGAGAGTTCGACTGGGAAAGGAATTCTCCACTACCAACGTTCCATTTGAAGGATGTTTTTTTGCCTTCCTTAGGGTTTTCACACAGCGCAGTTTTGGTGAGTTTTTGGGCAGTTTTTAAATGCGCTCCCCATTAAACCCCCTTTATTACCACAACTTTTTCATTGTTTAAAATTTTCAGAAAGGGGTTCAAGTAAGTTCAATGCGTTTTGAAGTCTTGTGGATTTTCACACAAAATTTATTTACTAATAAGATGGGGAATTATTCAAAGAAGTGGAATTCGTTTTGAATTTAGGAAAACTTCGGGTTTGGACCGAACGTCGAAAAACTTTGGTGGGTGAATTCGGGTGAAACGGAAGTGTGCTTATTGATTGATTAAATTGGCTGCGAGCACATGGCGCTACATGGTGTGTGTTTAGGGCAAAGCCACTCTGGGGGAAGAAGGGCATAGCCTGCATGAATGTGCAGAGATTGAAGCCTAATCAAGAGACCGGCGGCGGATTCTGTGACGTCAACCGCACTATCTTATTTAAAGAAACGAGCGCGCCGCTGGGAGCTCACCCACTCCTATCACTGGTACTGATAGGGGAAGGTGCTGCTGCGGGTGATAGCGCTTTTCTGAAGAAACTGATTTTGTATACAGCGTTTTGTCTGTGGGGTGTCTCAGCTTGTCTCAGAGACTGTTCTCTGAATGTGCTATTTCTGATATTTTTTGGGGTATTGGAATGCTTGATATCCAAGTGTGTTGCGTCCACTGCAGCTGCATATACAATTCAAATATCCAAGTGGGATTAGCCAGTCCTGTTGTTATTCATATAAAGAACAGCGTTTTACACTACAAATACCACTTCATTTTGGCTGCTGATTCTTCTATTGAGCCAATTTACATCAGGGTTAATAAGCGTTGTTTTGCGGGTGTGCTGACAAAAAAAAAACGTTTTTTCAGCCAAATATTTTTATTTTTTTTTGGTAGCCTATTTCACAAGCTAAGGAAAATTACAACTGTATTCTTGTTGTGTGGCGTAGAAAAACACGCAAATTTGTAACACGCTATAGTTTGTGCGGCTCAATTACTTTTTTTTGGGGCGGCGCCAATTTACATCCAGGGGTTAATCAAGCGTTGTTCTTGATGGTGTGCTGACAAAAATAAAACCGTCTTTTTCAACGGGCAAATATATATATTATATTTTTTTGGTGCCTAATTCAAACAAGCAAAGGCAAATTTTCAACTGTATCTCTTGTATGTGTGGCGTAGAAAACACGCCAATTGTAACACGCTAATGTTTGTGCGGCTCAATTCTTTGGCGCAATTTACATCCAGGGTTAATTAATCGTTGTTTTGCTGGTGTGATGTCAAATATAAACAGTCTTTTTCAACGCCTAATATTTATATTTTTTTTTTGTTGCCTAATTCACAAGCATAGGCAAAAATGTACAACTGTATTATTGTTGTGTGGCGTAGAAAACACGCAATTGTAAAGCTACTAGTTTGTTGCTGGGCTCAATTCTTTGGCGCAATTACATACAGGGGTTAATTAAGCAGTTTGTTTTGACTGGTAGTTGCTGGTCACAAAAAAATAAAACGTCTTTTTCAACCCAAATTTATATATTTTTTTTTTTGGTAGCCTAATCACAAGCAAAGGCAAATTTACAAAACTGTATCTCTTGTGGTGTGGACGTAGAAATCACGCAATTGTAACACAGCTACGTTTGTGCGGCTCAATTCTTGGCGCAAATTTACATCCAGGGGTTAATTAAGCGTTGTTTTGCTGGTGTGCTGACAAAATAAACGTCTTTTTCAAGCCAAATATATATTTTTTTTTTTGGTAGCCTAATTCACAAGCAAAGGTCAATTTACAACTGAATCTCTTGTTGTGTGGCGTAGAAAACACGCAATTTGTAACACGCTACTAGTTTGTCGCGGCTCAATTCTTGGCGAATTTACATCAGGGGTTAAATAGCGTTGTTTGCTGGTGTGTCTGACAAAAATAAACGTCTTTTTCATCGCCTATTTATTATTTTTTTTTGTTGGTAGGCCTAATTAACAAGCAAGGGCAAATTAATATGTATCTCTTGTTGTGTGGCGTAGGAAAAACGCAATTGTAACACGCTACTAGTTTGTGCGGCTCAATCTTTGGCGCAATTTACCATCCAGGGGTTAATTAGCGTTGTTTTGTGGTGTGCATGACAAAATAAACCGCTTTTTCAACGCCAAATATATATTTTTTTTTTGGTAGCCTAATTCAAAGCAAAGGCAAATTACAAAATGTTTTCTCTTGTTGTGTGGCGTAGAAAAACGCCAATTGTCACACGCTCATAGTTGTGCGGCTCAATTCTTTGGCGCAATTACATCGGGGTTAATTAAGAGTTGTTTTGATGGTGTGCTGACAAAAATAATACGTCTTTTTTGAAACGCCAAATATATATATTTTTTTTTGGTAGCCTAATTCACTAGGGCAGCAATGGCAAATTACAACTGTATCTTTGTTGTGTGGCGTAGAAAGAAAACACTGCATTGTAACACGCTACTTAGTTGTGCGGCTCAATTCTTGGCGCAATTTACATCCAGGGTTAATTAAGCGTTGTTTGGCTGGTGTGCGACAAAAATAAACCGTCTTTTCAAAACGCCAAATTATTTATATTTTTTTTGGTAGCCCTAATTCACAAGCAAAGGCAAATTACAACTGTATCCTCTTGTTGTGTGGCGTTAGAGAAAACAGATTTTGTAACACGCTATAGTTTAGTTGCGTGCCTCCAATTCTTTTGGCGCAATTTACATCCAAGGGTTAATAAAGCGTTGTTTTGTGTGTGCTGACAAAAATAAACCGTGTTCTTTTTTCACGCCAAATATATTAGTTTTCTTTTTGGTAGCCTAATTCAAAGCAAAGGCTATTTACACTGTATCTCTTGTGGTTTGGCGTAGAAGAAAACACGCAATTGTAAAATGCTACTACGGTTGTGCGGCTCATTCTTTGGGCAATTTACATTCCAGGGTTAATTAAGCGTTGTTTTGCTGGTGTGCTGACAAAAATAAACCGTCTTTTTCACGCCAAATATATAATTCTTTTTTTTTTGTAGCCTAAATCACAAGCAAAGCAAATTACAACTGTATTCTCTTGTTGTGTTGCGCGTAGGAAGAAAACACGAATGGTTACACGTATAGTTTGTGCGGCTCAATTCTTTGGCAATTTACATCCAGGGGTTATTTTAAGCGTTGTTTGCTGGGTGTGCAGACAAATATAAAAACCGTCTTTTTTTTTCAACGCCAAATATATATTTATTTTTTTGGTAGCCTAATTTCACAAGCAAAGGCAATTAAACTGTATCTCTTGTGGTTGTGTGGCGTTAGAAAGAAATCACGCAATTGTAAAACGCTACTAGTTTGTGCGGGCTCAATTCTTTGGCGCAAATTTACATCAGGGGGTTAAATTAAGCGTTGTTTTGACTAGGTGTGTCGACAAAAATAAAACGCTCTTTTTCAACGCCAAAATATATATTTTTTTTTTGGTAGCTTATTCACAAGCAAAGCAAATTTACAACTGTATTCTTGTTTGTGTGGCGTGGATAACAGCAATTGTATACTCGCTACAAAGCTACTAGTTTGTGTGGTGGCTCAATTCTATTGGCAATTAACATCCAGGGGTTAATAAGCGTTGTTTTGCTGCTGTGCATGACAAAAATAAACCGTTTTTTCAACACCGAAATACATACATTTTCCTTGTAGCATAATTTCACAAGCGAAGGTTAATTAAGCCTGTTTGTGCTTTGACATTTAGTAAAACACACAGTGCTTGTAAACGACACTTACCAGTCAATTTTTCCTGGCCATTTGTGGAGCGCAATTTATATCCAAGGGTTACCCAAGCTTGTTACTGGGTTCATTCGGAGTCAAAAAACAGGGTGTATATTATTCTATACAGATAGCTTCATCAAACATGTTGTACATTTAGAACAAACAGTTGTCAGGACAGGATGGTGGCGAGGCTCTGCAATCTGCGAGGGCGAGTGGCACAAAATTTCTGAAACGGGCCCAGGGTCGCCGCACAGCAAGATGGTTGGGGACGCGCAGGCAGGGGTCACTCGGTTGAGGCCCACAACTGTCCGCTGTCATCTAGCGGCGTGTGTTGTTCAGCAAAACCCAAGGGTTCTTGTTGGGTTGACTAGGTCATCCTCTTCTCCCGATGACATCTGACTAACCCAGCAAGAAGTCGGTGGGAAACTCAGACAAAACACTTAGTGGCAGGTGGCCCTGGGAGCGGGTCAGCGGCCCTCACCTGTCCTCAGCCGCCTCTGTCCCATCCAGGTTCCCTCAGCCAGGGATTACTATTTGGTCTGGGCTCAGCGCCGACTATATATAGCGAGGTATGAACATTTGAGGAGGGCAGTCAGCAGCTACGATGGGCAGCGAAGAATTGGGACCATATCCCCCGCCTCTTGCAGTAGGCGGCAAAGTATAGATGTGGAGAGTCGGAAAGGGAGGTCATGTGGTGATGAGAGGTCAGCATCGGCTTACCGAAGACGGTGTGAGGACAGTAGTGACGATGTGAACACACATAAGATGATTATTTAGCCGGACCGCTTTGGGAAAAGCCGAGGTGAATGAAGCAGTGGGCTTCATCATCCGTCATGATGAAGTGGGGCGTCAGCTAGCGCGTCAGGCAGCGGGCCGCAAGCCAGCAAGTGGGTTGAGTGGCCGTGAGTCAGAGGGTAGCAGCAGTGTTGAGGTTCGGGGAGCAAGCGGCCACGGGGTAGAAAACCGATTCGCAGGGTCAAGACAGTAAGCGGCACAGGGCGGCTCAGCGAAGAGCAGCGGCGGGCAGTAAGTCACTCAGTGCGGAGCGCTTTGGCGGTTAAAATCAGCTACTCGGCGGTGTGTGGCAGTTCTTTGCTAAAGACACGGAGGAGCCGAATATGGGTATATCGTCGAATCTGTGGGCAGAAAGTGAAGCGTGGCCAGGGAGCTAACGTTGGACACAACGGCCCTGCGTCAACACATTGCAGCGTCACATCCGGAAGGCCTGATGGGGAAGAAAACGTGGTCTTCTGATGTGGTGTGGGTCCATCCTGACGCTGCCGCAGCAGCAGCGGCGGGGCCACGCTATGCCATTTTTCAGCCATGTCAAGGCTCCAACCACTCCTCTGCAAGAAGGCAGCTGTTTCTCTTGACATCTCTCCGGTCCAGAGCTACTCTCCTCGCTACTCATGGCGCCCCCCCAGCAGTCGATTTCAGCGAGGCGATTGTAAAGAGACAACAGTATGCGTCCATACATCCTAAGGTGCAGCAGCTGACCGTGCTCCTGTCCAAGTTGTTGGTACTGCAGTCCCGCCCGTTCAAAATGGTGGGACTCTGCACCATTCAGTGAAAACTAATGGGCTTGTGCCGAAGCGAGATGGAGAGTTTCCAGCGTATTTTCTTTTCCAAAAAGGACAAGTTACCAGAAACTTCTAAATATGTAGAACAGAAGTGGGTCAGTCCTTGGAGCTTATCGGTTTGTTCCAAGGTACTCGGCGCAGCAGGCGGGACGTCTGGAGGCTGTAACTACGGTCAGGGCCAGTACATGTCACTTTTACGGCCCCATGGGTGAGTGTGCTTCCTGCCAGGACTCAAACTACTTGGACTGGAGACGCCAGCCTTTCTCCTCCACGTTGTTCAAACTGCTGCTCTCTGCGCTATGTCCGCCTCCTCCTACTCCACCACACCACCATCTCAGCCTCACAAGTACTGATCCATCATACCACATGTGTAGGGCACAGCGGTGTACGCAGTTCTACACCTAGCTTGCCTCGGCGAACGAAGTCACCAGGGGAAGGAACTTGCTCCGGTCATGACAGCAAGAATCGATGTGTGGCTTTTCTGAGCCAACTGCAACATCGGAACCATGGTGACGGACAATGGGAGGAAAATGGTGTCGCGCTGCACCGAGGAGGGTATTGGTCCATGCGCCCTGCATGGGCACGTGTTCAATCGTTTGTAAAAGTTTTCCTGAAGTCTTCCACCGATCTTCAGAACATTCTGAAAATGCCAGGAAACTGTGCATAGCTCTTTATCCATTTGTTACAAAGCCAGGAACACCTCTCGAGTTGCGTGCGGCAGAACGGCTCCCCCAACTCGTCTGATAGGCGATGGTTTCCACCCGCTGGAATTCCTAGCCTGCAACATGTTGGGACCGACTGTAGAACAGAGAAAGGCCAGATTAACGATTTTTTGATGATACAGGCAGACAGAAGTACTCCCCTGTGTAACTTGATGTCAGCAGTGCAGTCTTGCGTGACACCTGCGTTTTGTGAGGCCCATTCGAGAGAGGCCTCGTTATTTGTCAGTCGCCAGGACTACGGGATGAATAACGTTTCATTCCACTGGCTTCATGTCCTGGAACAGATGCTGAAAAATCTGCTGGGCAGGGGACTGGAGATTTGTGGCGACCTACATCTCGTGGCCACACTGAGTCGGTGGGGACATGTAATGGAGGAGGTGGAGGAGGTGGGACATTGGATAAGCAGAAGCATTGTCTGGTGAAATGAGTGGATTTTCTAACCCAGGTGACAAGAGAGGAGGACAGGAGCAGCTGGGAGGAGGTGATGGGAGATGAGGAAGACGAGGCAGTGATGACTCCCCAGCACCGTGGCATGTATACAGTGGAAATGTGAGGCAGGGAGCCCTCGGAGTCATTGTGCAGATGTCCCGCAGCATGCTTATTTGCTTGGTTGTGACGCCGAATAGTCAGCATCCGGCTAGAGGGATGGAAGACTTCTGGCTCTCCCACCCTATGGACCTCGCTACCGGTCCAAATGGGAGCTTTTTTTCCCCAGCTATTGAGAGGTAAGACAAAATCAATATACTTATAGGGTAATCCTCCGTATCAGTTGGCGCTGCCTATGGCGGCATCGTCCCTCTCTGACAGGGTCTGACCGGGGGTTCTCAGCGCTCACGTAATACTGCCGCGGCTGCTGGGGGAAGGTGGGGGGGTAGGAGCGAGTACCTGGCTCCAATCATGCCAGTAACCTAAGTCTGGGAGTCATAATGAGCAGCTTCCTTCACCCGGCTAGTGAGGAGGGGCAGTCAACCAGCAGCAGAAGCAAGCAGCAGGACTATGGAGCATTCCCTGAAACAAACAGGTTGTGGCCTACTTGGACTGCGCACTCTGCCTACCAGTTAGAAGATCGCTGGGACTACTGGGGCAGCCAAAACTGGATGTAGTGGCGCAAACTTGCCCGTGTTTGCAGTGGAGATAGCTGTCCTGCCGGCCAGTAGTGTGGCATCAGAGCGGGTGTTCAGTGCGGCGGGGGCCATCCGTTACACCACAGGAGGAAACAAATAAAACCCCCCGGCTTGTCCGACGGGAAAGGTGAACGACTGCTGACCTTTAGTCAAGATGTTTTCAAGGCGTGTGGATCGGCCAGGATTTCCACACACCAATGCCTTAGGCGTAGTTCAGTCTGGGTTTCAAACTACCTGCCTC
Organism: Phyllomedusa bahiana; assembly: GCA_025379985.1. Taxonomy (NCBI): domain Eukaryota; kingdom Metazoa; phylum Chordata; class Amphibia; order Anura; family Hylidae; genus Phyllomedusa; species Phyllomedusa bahiana. The sequence goes on from JAODAL010003632.1 coordinate 46,541, forward strand.
AGCCCACTATTCCGATGCCGACACCGCCTGATGCAACATCTGCTGGATAGTTTTCTCATCTGCCTACCACGTCTTACAAGGGATTGGGTATTGCCACCACACCTCAACACTCTGTCATTGTGCACTCTATGTGCTAATTTGCTGCTGCTGCTGATGTGTTGCCGTGCATCCACACTGTGTTCATTGTGCCACTCTGCGGACTGGTACTGTTTTGCCACTCCAGGAATGTCATTGTGCCACTCTTGACTCATGCTGTTGCTCTGTCATCACCTCCTGCACTCTCTGTCATTGTGCCACTGCCTGACCTCATGCTTGCTGCCGCCGTGTAACCTAGACGTCTCAGTCATTGTGACGCTCTGTTCGCGTGGCGTAATACTATTTTGCCACCTGCAGAATGTCATTGTGCCACTCTCTGAGCCTCATTTGCTGTTGTCCTGTCATCACCCTCCACTCTCTTCTTTGTGCACCTGCCTGACCTCATGCTGTGCCGCCGTGACATCGACGCTCTCCAGTCATTGTGCGCCGCTCTGTGGCCTAATACTATTTTGCCACCTGCAGAATGTCATTGTGCACTCTCTGACCTCATGCTGTTGCTCTGTCATCCCTCAACTCTCTGCATTGTGCCCACTGCCTTCACCTCATGCTGCTGCCGCCGTGACCTCCGCTCTCAGGCATTGTGCCGCTCTGTGGCCTCCTAATACTATTTGCCACGGCAGACCAGAATGTCTTTTGTAGCCACTCTCTGACCTCATGCTGCTGCATGTGACTCCTGTTCGTGCCCCTCCACCACTGTGTCATATGTGCCATATGTATGACCTTCATGCTGCTGCCGTGCGCCTGCTGCCGTGCCCTCCACACTGGTGGCCTTCTCCTGTTTTTGCCACCTCCAGAATTTTCATTGTGCACACTGTCTGACCTATACTGCTGCCGACGTGACCTCCACACTGTGTTCATTGTGGCCACTCTGTGGCTAATACTGTTTTGCACCTCCAGAATGCTCCATTGTGCCAGGTTGATCATACTGCTGCCGCGTGTCCTCCACACTGTGTGATTGTGCCACTCTGTGCCCTAATACTGTTTTTCCGCCTCCATAATGTTCATTTGTGCCACTGTCTGACTTCATACTGCTGTCGCCGTGACTCCACACTGTATCATTGAGCCCACTCTGTGGCCTAATACTGTTTTGCCGCCCTCCATAATGTTCATTGGTGCCACTGGACTGACCTCTTCCTGCTGCCGCCGTGACCTCCTCACTGTGTGATTGTGCCACTCTGTGCCTAATACTGTTTTGCCGCCTACATAATGTCATTGTGCACTGTCTGACCTCTTTATGCTGCCGACCGTGACTCCACCACTGTTATCATTGTGCCACTTCTTGTGGCCTAATACTGTTTTGCCACCTCAAGATGCCTATTGTGCTCTGTATGGACCCTCATACTGCTGCCCGCCGTGACCTACAACCACTGTGTGATTGTGCCACTCTGTGCCCTAATAAGGTTTTCCGCCTCTTAATGTCATTGTGCCACTGTCTGACCTCATATGCTGCGCCGTGACCTCCACACTGTATCACATTGTGCCACTCTGTGTAGCCTTGAATACTGTTTTGCCACCTCCGTATGCAATTGTGCATGGTCTGACTCATTACTTGCTGGCCGATGACCTTCCACACTGTGTGATGTGCCACTCTGTGCCCTATTACTGTTTTTACGCCTCATTAATGTCATTGTGCCACTGATCTGAACTCTTACTGCTAGCCGCCCGTGACCTCCACAATGTATCTTGTGCCATCTGTGGCCTAATACTGTTTGCCAGGCACCTCCAATAATGTCATTGTGCCAACTGGTCTGACCTCATACAATGCTGCCGCCGTGGACTCCACACTGTATCATTTGCCACTCTGTGGCATCTAATTTGTTTTGCGCCTCCATAATGTCATTGTAGCCACTGTCTGACCTCATACTGTGCGCCAGTCGTGACCACTCCACTCTGTATCATGTGCCACTCTGTGGCCCTAATAATGTTTTGCCGCCTCCTGAATCGTCATTGTGCCACTGCCTGGACTCATGCTGCTGTGGCTGCCGCCGATCTCCTCCAACTCTATCTATAATGTTGCCACATGAGCTCTCAGGCTTGTTTTTTTTTCAGCTTTCGCTTAGCTTGACTTTAACAGGCTACATTCCCGCTGAGTTTTTTGGTCAGAGTTTTGCCCTCTTAAGTGCCCAGGGAATTTTATAGTGGGAAGGATTCTAAGAAGCGGGCGGCAGTCATGTGCGGTGTCCATACTAAAACACAACATTGTATTGAAAAGACCAAACCAGCGGCCCTCTGGCATATTTAAGCATGGCACAACGTTTACGCACCCTGCAGGCTCGGGGCAGCCTGGAATAGCTGGTTTTTTAAAGTGATTCGTGCCGAAGTAATTCGGGCACGATACGAATGTTGTAGGAAAATTCGGCGCGAAGTGACCGGAACGAATTTATGAGAATTTCGGCATCTCTAATTACTAGAACTTCCAAAACAGTTTAGATAAGTGAAAGAAGTTGCTGGTAATAAAAGCACATAATTGGAGCACAGGTAAAACTGCACCAAAACTGCGCTGTGTGAAAGCACCCTTATTTTAAGACTTATTTATTGTTAGAATTTTTTTGCTGTGTTTAATCCATACTGGTTCATAGTCTCAAAATAATTGGGAATTTCGCAAGCAAAGAGAACAGAGAGTGACTTTTGATCACGGTATTTACTTATTGGCCTTATGCACATACTTTTTCATCTATCAGTTCTATATCTGTTAAACACTAAAACGTACATTTTATTATGTATAAATCTTACATCTATACACAATATTTAAAAAACCTGATTTCTACCTCATCTTTTAACCTTTTTGCTTCTGAAAGAAGGATTAGCTCATTTTTCTATTATCAAGTTCTGGTGGAGTACCACCTATTAAAAAGGTAAGCCTTTATATTTACAGCAAATTTCTAGCTCCAGTAAGGGATCCCAAGCCTCCTACTTGGGCAGTCCTCCCTAATCTCATGGACACAGAACAAATAAGGCCCCCTTGTGACACCCATGCAGCGGGTGACACTTGTAGACAGAGGTGAGAAATCACAATTTAAAACGTCATATCTGACCTGCCCGACATGTTTCACCAGCTAACCTGGCTTCATCAGGGATTAGAAATAGATAATAGAAAAGGAGCTATTCCTTCTTTCAGAAGTTAAAAGGGTTAAATGGTGAGGTTAGAAATCAGGTATTTAAATAGTGTGTATAGAGGTTAAGAGTTATACATAATAAAAGTCACGTTTTAGTGTTGTACAGATAGAGAACTGATAGAGTTTAAGTTTGCCTATGACAAAATAGTAAATATAGTAATCATTACATGCATCCGTCTTGCAGCTTTTAATACTAGCCAGGAAAGGAGCTACCTGTAAAAACTGAATCCAGAAGTTTTTAGAGTTTCCTGTATAAGCTTTTCTAGTCAACTGCTCTTTTGAAAAGACAATTACGATGAACAAGTAAAGCAGCTATTACTGTTGTCTTCACACAACATTTTTTTCTGCTCGTTTTTGCTGCTCTGTCATTTTTTGCAACGTTTCAAAAAATGACAGAGCATTGCAGAAAATTAACTATTGGAGTTTATGTAAACCGACGGATGTTTTTTGGTGCTTTTTTTTTGCAGAAATCCATAGCAATTATAATGTTGTGCATTTCTGCAAAAAAAGCGGCAGAAAAAAAACGCACCAAAAAACACAAAACAGGCCAAAAAGCTAATTTATTTAGCCGCTTTTGACAGGCAGTGGACAAAAAACTCAGTGTTATGAACGTTTTAGGATTTTCTGTCCAATGCCGTGTAGACCTAGCCTTAGGTTCCAGAGAAACTATTGTGATACAGTGCTATTCACTGATGGAGATTTTGTTTCTTGAACCGTTTGATGACTTCAGGTTTTAATGGCATAAACTGCCAAATGTAGTCCATCACAAAAAGTAAACTACAGATGTGAAATGTTCCAGGCTATAGACTAGGGCATCGCTAGTGCTTTTTAAATGTACTATATGCAATTCATTATTAATTCACAACCTTTGTTCACACCCTAGTCTTTATTTTCTGCCATCACTACTCTAAGTTGCATTCTCTTCCTATCATAAATAAATCATCAGGGCAAAAACTTCTTGTGTGTTTTACTGTGCATTTCTCCTAAGGGTGTTTAAAATACCTAAAGCTGCATCCAACGCTGTGAACTTTCGTCAGTCAAAAGCACTGAACACAACCTACATCTCGATGTCAAGATCTTGTTCTTTCATTTCCATCTCCTAACAGATATAGCATACTTCACAGAGCAGAAGTCATTTAAACACATATTTTTCCAGTTTTACTTTGAAAGTTTTTTCCCAAATTTAAATTAATTGCATTTGTTACTGATTTTTTTTGTAGATAAATGGTCCCAAAAATAAGTGCAGAAAAGACTTTTTCCTACCCACTTTTGAACCGAGTTTCTTAAAGTTACCCTGTTACCATTCAAATATTGCCTACACTACTTGCAGCCTGTTATAGGGCAGGTTTTGGGCACACTGATATGTGGGTTTGGGGTTTTTTAAAGGGATTGGGGAATAACTTGTAACTTTTAGATTGAAATATCAGCTTTGTCGGGGGTTTGGGAAACCCCATTGGGGGGTCCCAAAGTGTTGCCCAGATTTACCTTTAGGGAGCAAAAAATACAGGGGTTTTTTTTGTTAAAAACCAAATTAAACCCCTACTGGTTTGAAAGGGCAAAATTTGAGAAAGGGGGTTTTAAAGGGGTTGAAACCAGTTAGAAAACTTACCCCCTTAATAGATATGCCATTCTTTCCATTCACTGTTTTTATAAAAACTTATTTTGCAAAACCCAAGGGTATGAATTTGGGTTTAAAAATCTTTTTCCCCAGCCCCCTTGGGTGGCCCCACATGGAATAACAGAGCAAATGTAGCTGGTGTCACTTTTTTCCTGCGAGCTCAAAGGGGTAATGCACTACGCTTTTGAATAAATTTTAAAAAAATTTAATTATGCCGGGGGGGAAAAAATAGAGCAAATTTTGCCCCCATGCCGGGAAATTTTGCTCTTTTAAATCCCCTTTTGGGCCCCAGGGGCTGAAATTGCATTTTTTCCCCGGGATTACCTTTTTTCACGGTCCCCCCACAGTTTACCTAGGCCATGCCCCCCGCAGGGGTTTTTTCCCACCCGGGTTTTCTCGGTTTTTAAAAAACCGTTGAAAAACCGGTTTTAAAATTTTAAACACGTTCCTTAATGGAAAATCCATGCAGCGGTCCCCACTGCATGGATTTTCCCCCCCAGGGGGGGTTTCCGGGAAAAAAACACGAAAATGTTTCTTACGGAATATGAAAATCCCTATTTTGGAAGGGGAGGGCTTTTCCCCCAAAACCGCAGAAAAAAAGCCGTCCCACGACGGCTTTTTTAGGGCCCAAAAAAAACCCGCCCGGGTTATTTTTTTCCCTTTTGCCTTTGTGAAACGGCCCCCTAAATGAAAGCCATTACCATAGGGGTGACCCCCACTTTAATGGGGATTTAGCAGAGTATTCCCAATAAATTGTTCCATTTTTTAGGGGGAATGGCATAAATTTTCCCAAAAACATAAAAAATTTACAAAAAAAAAAAAATTAATCAGGAAGAAATTTAAAAAAAAAAAAAATTTGGGAAACCCCACAGATAAAAACATTTCCCCTTTTCCCGTAAATTTGTATTAAAGACTTGTTCCCATGAACACCTTTCAGGGCTGCAGGTCAGCTTGATCGTCATTTTTGGGGAATTTCCCCTAGAAATGAATGGGTAGGGTGGACAAAAAAGAATCACTTTTCCCCAATTTTGCAGATGGTTGGCTCATAGTGAGCACGGGGTTTGACCTGAGGAGATGTAAAATTTGGCTCTTTAAAAAACCCCCTTTAAAAAAAAATGTCAAAACTTGGAAAAAACACCTTTAAATGAACAAATACTAAAGGCGCCCATGTCCGGGATTTTTAAACCCTGCACTTTTTTTTTTATTATTTTTTTGGCCAATTAAAAAACTTTTGTATTTCCCTTTTCTATATATGTTTGAAAAAAGGAAACCAAAACAAAGGGGAAAATTTTGTGCCGGCAGAATTTTTGGGAAGGGAAAATAATTTAAAGCACCTAAAAAAACAATGCAAGGAATCCCACAGCCAGTTTTTTAATACAGTGGGCCCCAAGATATTACGCATTTTTAACAATGCAAATTCTGTCAGGAATTACTTTCCAGGTAAACATTTTCCCAGTAAATGATGGATAAATGATGGACACCACGGCAGCTGGACTCAGTTGTAGTCAATGGGGTCCATTGCCCGATGTTGGTGCCCATCAAAAATGTAAAGGTCCAGTTCCATTTTTGCAATTAAGGTTTCGAACAAAACCCTCCAAGGGAAAAAGGAATGGGTTTTTTTAGGCGTTTTTAAAAAACTTTTAAAAAATAAATTAATAATTAATGGCATATATTTTACCAGGTCAAGTAGAGAAAAAATGGATTGATTATTTGGCTAAGGTTTCAAAAGGTTGCTGATGGTCACAGAATATTTTTTAGTTTTAAATTTTCCCCACCGAGATGAAATTTTCCCAGCTTTTATTTTTTGTGTATTTTATGTAGATTTTATAAACAGTCTGTGGGTCAAAAAGCAAGGAAAAGCTAGCAAAGAAATGAGAAAGCAATGGGGGGAAACTAGGCATTTTGGGTTTATTGGTACTGTTTGGGGTCATCTCTAGTTTTGATTTTCCATATTATTAAAAGAAATTTCCATCCTTTTCATTAGTAAAAAATTTTATTTTTTCCCCCCCCTACAGTAAAAACAAAAAAATAAAGGGTTTTTGACTCTTTTTTCTTGCTTTTTTTCTCAGCCCTTGGGAAGGGCCCGGGGGAATTTGGGGATATAAAAAAAAAATAAATAAACCTATAGGATATGTGAAGGAAAAACCCTAAAAAAATTTTTCCCTGCCTGCAAAAAATTATTTAACCTTTACTGCAGTTTTTTACAAGCTTTAATGACCAGATGTGCATATGTTTTAAATACAAAAAAAAAAAAAATACTTTAAATATTTTAAGTGCACAAGAATTTAAATGTTCAACCCTTTAGGCTTTGAGGGCTCTGGACAATTTTCTTTATGTCCCACTATCTGCTGTCGAAGGAAAAAAGTTCCATGAAATTATAAAAGCTTTCATTGATGCAATTGAAAACATTATAATGTTTCTAGCCTAAGAGGAATGTTCCCACAAAGTAAAGTCCACTGCACAGGTCGGCTCTCAGCTAGCTACGAGCTGACCGTGGATGAGAATGAGGAGGGAGGCACTGAAAGCCGACCTCTTTTTTTATTTCTAAAGAAAAGCTCCTGAAAAAACCCACCCCACACGCTCAATAAAAATTTTGGAACTCTGTTAAAAAATGAAGAGGAGGACCACCACCTGCACCTCCCTCTTTATTCTTATGGACGGTCAGCTCACAGCTAGCTGAGAACCAACCTGTACAGTGGGCTTTTCTTTTGTGGGGGGCAAAACCCCTTTTTAAAATTTTAAAGAGGCAGATTTCCTTAAAAGCTGTTTAAAAAGTTTGTGTAAACAAACTAGGTAGTCTAAAAAAAAATGCCAGATTTATTACAATTTGATAATTGTGGCACATGTATAGACACTTTTGTCTAACTTTACACCTATCTGTTAGTTAAAAAACAACAAAATTTAAAAATGTTGGGACTTTTTAAATTTAACATCCATTTAAGGCAATCTTCAAAATCGCAATGGTGGTTTGGGTTGGAATCTCAATCACAAGTCCTTCCCGTTGTTTCAAATAAAAAAAGGGGCATCGAAAAGGGAGAAAACCCCAAAAGAAACCCCCTGTAAACAGTAATCAAGCTAAAATTATTGTTAAATTGACCACAACAATGGAGTCAAAATTGTGGCTCTTTTTTGGAACAGGACGTTCCAAGTTAACCAACATCCCCTTAAGGCACTCTTCACATCTGCGCTGGAGGTTCGGATTGGAATCTGTCACAAGCTCCTTCCAGTTGTTTCAGTAAAAACGGACATCGAGGCAGAAACCTAACAGATCCCATTGTAGTCAATAGGGTCCATCCGGCACTGTTGGTGTCCATTGTAAAAAGGGTCTGGTTTCACCTCTGCAACGGAGGCTTCGAACGGAATCTCAAATGCCGACATGAACCAGGCCTTCGTGCAACCATACCTACTTGTAATGATGCCACACCCCTTTTCTCAGCAGAGATGTTTCTAAAAAATGGTCTAAAATAATGTAAATGTTGCGTAAAGCATATATTTCAGTATTTTAAGCACATTGTGCTAAAATTATGGTGCAATTGCCATAGTAAATGTGCCCCAGTGTATAGACTTTAACCATAAAGTACAAAAAGAAAAATAAATAAAGCGGACCAATGAATTAAAAAGGAATAAAGATTACACATCAGATGGAGAGAGCTGGTTATAGTCATAAGATACCCATCTTCTAAGCCATTGACTGCCATCAGCGTAAATTTTACCAACCATGAACATCGGTCTTTATAGTTTTATTAAACAAGAAGGAGAAGCAACTCTCAGACTATTTTGACGGTACTTATCTCCAGGTTAGAGAAAAGATCCACCCTCTTTCCATATATTTTCAGTTGTGTCATGCCTGGCGTATAATACACCTAGTTATGGTGTACCACAATCCATTTATATAGAGAATGCTGTGTCAACAGGTTTTTGTTTTGCACAAAATACACAAAAAAATGGCATGGTCCTAATGGGACATGTCACCCAAAGTTCTCCATTGATAATATTTTATATTTTTAATGTGTTCAACTTAAAGTTGTTGTCTGGGTGGTGATTTTTAAATATCCTAATTTAGGACCTCTATTAACTAGCCAGAAAAAACAGGAGCTAGAAAGAGCATGACTGAAGACCCAGTATATCCTTGCAGTACATAGCCAGCACATTGATTTCAGCACGTATTGGGCAACAACTGGTTCTTCCTGTAGTGGCGCTGCAGGAAAATTAAGCACTCATTACTATGTTTCTTCTTTGATAACAGTTGACTACGGGGATGCTAGTATGATCAGCTTATTTTTAGGCAACCCTTTTGACAGAAAGAGACTGTGAGAAGCAAACAGGTTGACCTGAGGAAAATGTTCACTTCTGTAGCCATAAATAAGTAGTCCAGGACTCTCTCAACACTAATATCAATTATTACATTACAGTTTTACATTTAAAAGTTATGTATTAGATATAATTAAGTACAGGCTATAATATATACTAAACAGATATTAAAGGGTTTTACCACAAGGGCATTTCATGCCTGCTTAGTCCCCTCTTCAGCTATCAGTGTCTTCAGAAGGGGGGTGTTTGATTTGTTTTGAACTGTATAACATGTGACCGAGCAGGCTTGACATCACCATGCCTTCCCCCACAATCAAACAAAGGGCTGTTTATGTAAAGTCTAGTAAACTAAAACAAAAAAAACAGCTATGACTAGCAACATTGTAGTCTGGTGGTTAGAACTTTTTCTTTTCAGTATAGGTGTTCTAAGTTAATGTTTAATTTTTTTAGGGGGGGGGGGGGATGCCAAAAGAAAGGTCAAAAAAAATCAAGCAGCTTGATGATAACTTCAGGAGTGCAGATTGGCTAGGTGACTACAGTTTAGTAGAAAGGGGCAAACTGCAGTAAGTGTTTATCCTCTTTACATTATTTGTTTAGGCAGATTAAATCATTACCTGACAAAACATTCATAGGGCAGCAGTCTAGGGCTTATCTGTAGTTTCTGGCTACTTACTAAGGAGTATAGAGGATGGAGGTAGAATGACAGCACCTGCGGTTGAACACTTGCTCAGCAGTGAGTGTGTGTGATTACTAAGCAGGGAATAGGCAGTAACTGTCTGAGAGCAGAGGTGATGTCTGAGCAATTGCGGCCAGTACTGAGGAGCTCTCATCACTGGTCGTACTTCCTGGAGACGAGCTGTACACTATGGATCACTAAGGGAGCAGCTAGAACAGAATTGGTACAGAATTTTTAACAATGATAAATTGTGGAAATGTTTATTATTTCATTTGCAAGCTTCACACTTCAGTTTTACTTTGTGGCAAAACCCCTTTAAGTAAATCATCTCTAATAAAACAGCTTTGATTTAACTATTTCTTGCAGACCTAGCAAATACATTAATAGATTTATTCCCTCCTAAAATATATTGAATGCCTGGCACTTCTGCAACAAATGCTGCCAGCCATCCAAGGACTGTGTTAGGGCAGTGAAAGGGATCAAAAACGGGAAAAATACAGGAGAATTAACTCCAAGTAGAGGACCTTAATAGTACTGTATTAATATGCCAACAATGTGGATCCAGTCTGTCTGGAATACTAGAAGCATAACAAAATAAAAATCTGTTAACTGAAGGATTGGAGTGCTGCTAATCTATTGGTTTTCCAGATAACAATTTATGTTAAAAGATTATGTGAATAAAAAACCAAGCAACCGCCAACTCAAATTCAGCAAACCAATGATTTTTGCATCCCATGCTTAGATGCCTTTACCGGATTTTGAAATTCGGTTATACATGCATGAGTTATATGATTTCTCTGGAACAACGTCTTCATGATGCTGGGCTAAGATATGAGCTTATATACAACATATTCACAGAACTATATCTGGGATTAAGAGCTCTATACAATTCCCGAGCATCTGTACATGTCGGTAAATAACCTTGCTGCGTACGGTCTACAAGGAAAGCTTCATAATTGGTATATTGCACAACCCGGCATGTCTACATATATGAGGAATTGCACTTAGTACATTTACAGCAATTAGGAGCAATAAAGCAATTTTAACAATTGAGAGAGGACAATGAAGTGGTGGTCATGTTCAGTGGCTTCTTCACAACTATTTGAGGGTCTCATGCCATCTGCTAGATAAACAGATTGTCATTGATCTAACACCTCACTTCTTCATGAAAAATAGCTGTGTTACCTTCTTTATGATGGAGGTAATATAGTGATTTCTCACGTTACAATGACCTCAGGATACAATATTTTCAACATACACTGGTCTATCCTGGGACACCGTCGAGACCCCACTCGCTATACAATGTCACACACTGCTGATCTGCGGCTCATGTGATTGACTGAAAGACCCAGTCAATTACCATGAACACTATGCTTGTATTCGTGCGATGCATGCAGTGATTGACGGTCTATTAGCACCTCTCTACAGTACAGTGGAGTATTACATGTCCTGTTCTGCGCTTCACATGTTCCAGAATGAGCGGCTCTTTTGGGAACCAGGTGAGGGTGTCCCTATATAAAAGGGATTTTCAGTAGCTCTTATTGTCTCTTATATGTAAGGACTTGCTTTATCTGTATTACCGTAGTTATCTGCTTCATTTTCTTTAAGCTTCATTTTGCATTATGTTGGATGTCAATTTGGGGCTTCAGAAAAGATTACCAGTTTTCCATAGAGTTATGGTTACAACATACAGGGGTCATCCTGGAAACAATTAGTTTTGTATGTTGAGGGACAAATGTAGCAATACTCCACCACTACATTTATGTTCTGTTTATCTCATACAGGCTCTCCAAATACAGAAACATTATGATCCATAACAAAGTAAGTGCTGTAAAAGTATGTACATCAATATCCCATTTCCTAATGGCTGGTATTAATGGCAGTATTTTTCAGGCTATAAGACTGGACCATAAAGTTAGAAAAAGAAGAAAAAGGAAGAATAAGCTTTTTACTGTACATTTCCTATGGGCATTAATTATTGGTATGATACGGACATAGTAATACTGTATATGAAAGCCAGAAAAGAATACCTCATCACACTGCCAGGATATCTCCATCACAATACCAGCTACAGAGCCCTGTTACATTAATCTTCAGTGTCTAATATTCTAATAGCTAGTGTGCCTCATCATACTTGACAACCACAGTGCCTCATACCTACTAACCGCCCTGATTTTGGTCAGGCAATCCCACAAACTTGACCACATGGGGAGCTCGGTTTATATAAGCCCCTTCCAAAAGTGGGTGCTTTGAGAGGTATTCTTTGGCGGTCCCAGAGTTTGGACTGTAATGTCCCAATTTTGTCTATATAGATGTTTTTAAGTTTGTTACTCTTTCGTTATTAGGGACATTAGCAGTATATCCCCCTCCCTCAGCTTTCTGCCCTATGTCAGCACACAGAGGATGAGAGGGTCTTGGCCGTTTGTGTTGAAAGCATGGGGAGATGTGGCTAGAATGTTCTAACTGAGCAGACACTGCACAGATTGACTGTGCAGTGTGTACAAATGTGTAAAATATGACTGTTCACATAATATAGACAAGTCTGTATGTAAGATGTGATCGTTCAGTGAGCAGATGACACAGAAATTCTCTTCACACAGCCCAGTACATGATGCCTTCAGAGCAATGCACTGCCAGGACATTAGATACTCATTCTCCTGCATCTCGACCGTAAGGGTATGTTCACATGGCGTAATTGCAGGGTGTAATTTCGGTGCGTATTTGCGCTGTAATACGCCCGAAATACACCCCCAATTGTGGTAATTCATAGCTCTCATTGAAAGCTATGAATACTCAAAATTTTTCCTGCCGTATACTATGCGGCGGGGAAAACAATTGACATGTCCCTTTTTCTTGACGATTATTTGCCGGGGAAAGTGAAAGTCAATGGGAGTCAGTGTTTTAGAAGAACGTGCTGGCCAGCGCGCACTTCTAAAACACCCGGCATATTGCAGCACATACAGTACGTGACGCAATACGCTGTGTGAACATACTCTTAGACTCACTAAGAGATTGCTGCACAGTTTTTAACAAATAAAAAGTGATTTTAATAGCCAAAAAAATACAGTACCTAACCGACCATTTAAGTCGCCTGCTAATGTTGGTTAGTATGAATGGGTTTAAGATTATAAAATGGTCTTTTAGTATGATATTCCATACATGTTGCCATTAGGAATTTAGAGCGCCATTGATTCCAGGGCGTTGTACATTCGAGGAGGGTTACATACATAACATAAACCAAACAAGTACAATGGTGATGATAAAGGACTTAACAACTGGTACAGAGGGAGAGAGGATCCTGTCCGTGAAGGCTTACAACCTACAATATAATGCGTATAATGCCATCTACCCCACTAAGTACTATTTAACCCCACTGCTCCTTAGACTAGTCCATATACCCTATCGAACATTGTGAATATATTTACAGTATGTCACAAGTCAGGAACCAGTTAAGTAGGACTACATATAGTTCTATTAAGCTACACTGGGCATGGACAGCTAGAAGGATTAACAGAAATTATAAAGTTTTTTTTTTTTAATTAGACTTAAACATTTAGGGCGACATGTATATACAGGGCTGCACCAGTATTCTGGTGTGCTTTTAGCTCAAAAACTGTTGCAGCCCTGTTCTCTAGATATATGAGCAGGTGCACCGCAAAATTAGGCGCATTACTGCTGGGACAGCCAGACCAAATCAAAAGTGGTCTACCTGAACCTGAGTTGTCATAGTGGAACTAGAATGCACCAAATCTATGACCCGCAGTGGAACAGGTCCATACATTCTTCTACACTACTTTAAAGCTATTTAGAACTGGCTGCTTTGCGCCTACATCAGGGATCCCCAACACCATTCCTCAAGGCCTACCAACAGGTCATGTTTTCTGGGTTTCCTTAGCATTGCACAGGTGATATAATTATGGTCAGTGCATTCTGTGGAATATCCTGAAAACATGACTTGCTGGTTGGCCCTGAGGACTGGAGTTTGGGAATACTGGCCTAGATCATAGATGTCGCCCTAAGGGTCTATCTTAAGAATATAGTAATGAAGAAGCAGGGCTGTGGAGTCAGAGTCGGTGCCTATTTTGCAGGAGTCGGGAGTCGTTATAAAATGGACCAACTCCGACTCCCAAAATATATAATAAGTTGGAACAGTTGGTCCATCCATTCATTCAATAGTTAAGACGTGGATGTCCAGGCACAATATCAGAGTCAACAAGTTGGCTCATCACAAGGTCTATCAGTTCTACAGCGATAGACACAGCAGTGGAGGAGGCTCGTATGCTTCGTAAGAGTGAGGTCACAGACGTCCATGCAAGCACCATGCAACACGCATTACACAAGTCTGAAATGGTGGCCAAAAAAAGGTGAAGACGCCTCGACTTCAATCTCGTCAGAAGAAGTGTTGGCTCCAGCTTGCAAAAAAGTACAAAAAATTGAAAATTGGAAACTGATGATTTGGAGCGATGAGATAAGTCAATAGACTGGGATCTGATGGGGGCAAATGGGTCTGGAAAAATCAAGGGATAATGATGCTAATGGATTGACAAATTGAAGGAACTGTCAAGTTCGGTAGAGGAAGTCTGATGATATGGGGTTGTTTCATAGCCAAAGATGTTGGAAATTTGCCAGGATCAATTTTCATCTTAATGCTGAGCTATATGTGAGTGTCCTACAACATGAGTTACTTCATATACTTGAGTACTATGGGTATGAAAAGGACAACATAGTGTTCTAGCAGGTCAACAACCTGAAGCATACATCAAGGTTGGAGAAGGAATGGTTCAATGACAATGAAGTAGAGTTGCTGTATTGGCCTCCATAGTCCCCAGACCTCAACCTACTTGTGGATAGAGTTGAAGAAAAAGCTGTATTCGTATTCAAGTCCAATCTGCACCAACATTGGGAACTGGGATCAGATTTTGGTCAAGACATGCTTGAATCTGATCCAGAGCCCAGAAGGATTCAGGCAGTGCTGAAAGCCAAAGGTGGGTTTACCAAATACTAACAAAATAGTAAAAATTAACATTTTGATTTTTAGGAGCAAAACAATAACAATGCAGTTACATGACAAGAATCTGCGGAACTTAGCAGATGGTAAATACTTGCAAGTCAAATTTATTTGAGATAGGTAAGATGATTGTCTATAAAATTATGTCAGTCTCGCATTCAAAGCTGTAGTGGATGATGAGATGGAGCCTGAAAGTCAAAAGACCAAAACATTGTTACCCTTTTGCTTATCAGTGTCTGTTCTACCTAAATAGCTTGACTATTGTATAATAAGGTGATAAAAAGCCTGATGTTACCATTTTACTACAGTAAAATTATCACTTAAACATTCACTATGTATGAGGGTAAATTGAGGAGTCGAAGTTGGGGCTTTTGCTTGCCAACTCCACACCCCTGTGAAGAAGCAATTAAAGATGCATCTTACCAGATTAGCAGCGTAACAAAATCTCTGGCAACCTAAATGGTATCCAAAATTGTTAGAGATTGTGTACATGCCGCTTGTTGGAGTCCAAACAATGTACTGATTAGGCACCATCTCGTAAATCCCAAATTTTACTTCATTACTTAAAAAGCATTAAGGTTGGACTTGATACCAACAGCTAATGTATTTCAAGCTCATGCAGTTCATATTCATGTCATCTATCCCAAGTATAAGCTATTATTATCTGAATCGTGAAAGTCCAACTCCTCACCCACCACATCAATCAAGGGATGACATACTTATGACTGTTTGGTACTACACCTCAGCTCTAGTGACTGGGTCTAAACTGCAAGTCAAGGCACAAGTGTATTTATGGTGCTGTGCCTTACACAATGAAGGGGACACAACACTTGCTGGAAGGATACTGGCCCTTCACTAAATCTGATTGGTAGTGGTGCTGGGAGTCCTAAAAATAAGCTAGTAATATTAGTGTCCAAGAAAACCTCTTTATGTACCACAGACTGCTGAATTGATTTAGGAAAGAAAATAAATGTTATGGGTCCTCCAATCAGCCATACAATTTACTGAATTTCTGTGCCGGCTAGACAAAAAGAGAGCAGAGGGCCCCTACATAGGAACAGCATATACAGATGTACATGTAGCAAAATTTAACTTAATGGTAAGATCACAGCTTTTGTGGTATTTGTTCTTTGATTAAAATTAAAGCCATTGAAAAGCACTGAAAAAGTTGAAATAATTTTCTGTGCGGTGCATCATCTGTCAAGTTTATTTTTGTTACATCTGTAGGCCCCTTGATCTCCAATAGCTTATCATAGAGCACCCACATCCTTTATGTTTTTCTGACAATCTACTAGTAATTGTGAGCTAAGAATTTACAAATTTAACCCTTCAGGGCATGTTTACATGTCTGATTTCTGCAGAAGTTTTTTACTTTACAGTAGGCGAGTAAGCCTAAAATCAATGGGGCTAACCTGCATCAGTCCTACCGGAGCTGAATACATCGAGGGCCCACTCAAAAGATGGACGTGTTCATTTTTTCTTTTCATTTTTTTTAATGCACCGTGGATTTTAAATAACACAGCAAACTGCAGTGCAGATTGGCTGTCGGACTACACAAGGATTTTAACATGGGATTTGATGCGGAATCTATTGTGTTAACATATCTTTGCACACAATGTAGAATACAGTAAGAAGTGGTTACCTGCTTATAAGAAGCAGTATACCCCCTTATTAATTGGGTCCCTAGGCAGCTGCTCAGATAGCATTTATGTTATGTCTACCATTGTAAGCATGTATATAACATTTACAATTTTTTCCTTCAGACATGCACGTTAGTTGCAATGTTGTGGAGCAGTAAACAGCTCAGGCTGTTAAAAATATGTCTTATTCGTATTTCAAATTTTCAAGAATAAAGAAAAATATCAGGTGGCACAGCACTATATAATTTCATGTAAGGGAACGACAGGAGAGTTAATACCCGATCATGTATAGCAAGTAACAGCATGTCTGTGAAGTTTAACGTCTTCTCACCACAGAGAGTTCTCAATAAAATATTCTTTCCACAATTCAACAATAACAGAACTGATTTGGGAAAATACTAAGGGCTTTTCCCCACGGCACAGGTTTTCAGTCGGATTTACAGACGGTTTTCGACTGTCAACCTTTTACATTAAGTTAAATTGAAAATCCGTGGAAAATAGGGGGTTCCATTATGGGTGACCAGGACCGATGTCAGCTTGCTGTGTCTGCAGCGAATTAAGCTCTTGTGCCCCATCTGTTCATGGACTGCTTTGGGTACCACAGTTCAGTCTCAGTGAGGTGCAATGGATTGAATTGTAATACCACAAACCTATGCACAGGTGTAGCACTGTTTTGGGGGAAAAAAACCCTAAGTATGTCTAATCCTGGAAAACCCCATTATTTCACATAAACCTATATCGGTTAAACTGCCTGAGGAACCAAGGGATTATAGTATAATTTCTGCAACATGACAACAGCCAACATACATTGACCCACAAAGGACGTTAAAGGGGTTTCCCACCAAGTAAAATTGATGCAAGAAGCTTGCAAATTAAATAATAAACATTTTCACGCTTCATCATTATTAAAAATTCTATACATTTTTGTTTTAGCTGCAAACTTAGTGATCCATAATGTACAGCTCATCTCTAGGGGATACAACCAGTGAGGAGAGCTACTCCCGGCCGAATATGCTCAGGCACCACGTTTCCGGCAGCTACTGTCATTCTCTTCCCTGCGGAGTAATCACCCAAACTCACTGCTAAACGAGTGTTCAACCCCAAGGGCTGTCATCCTACTCCTGTCCTTTGTACTCATTAGTAACTAGTCAAAGAGTGCAAATAAATAAAAGGAAAAAAAACATCAATTAGGTATATGCATTGAAAAAAAAAAAATTACATTTGGTTCCTGCAAGGATTTGAAGGACCTCTATACTGAAAGGCAGAAGTGCTAACTACTCAGCTACATAGTAGCTACTCACAGCTCTTTACATAAACAGACGTTTGTTTGACTAGAGTGAGCACACTGTGGGGAAAGGCATTGTGATGTCAGCCTGCTGGGTCACATGATATGCAGTTCAAACAAATCATACACGCTTCCTTTTGAACACACTGAAAGCTGAAGCAGGACAAACCAGGCATGAAATGCGTTGGTGGTAAAACCCATTTAAGTGTAATTGTGAGTCACAGCTTCAAATACTGCGAACAAAAAGTTAAGTGATTTTACAAGGATGTTAATAATACGGTTAATGAATAGCCAGGCTAACCAGTGTCATGTTAAATAATAAGAATAGAAGACTCCCATTATAAAAAGAAAAATGACATCTTTAATAGTATTCAATATTTCTTACATATTATAGTGCAATACACCAACTTCAAAACATTATTTGGGTAAATTCACATGACATTTTTTTAGATGCATGTTTGAATCCGTGTTTTTGACCTTAAACGGACAAAAACACGCATCTAACAATTTAAAACTATAGGGTGTGTTTCTGCAGCAGAAAAAAGTATCTAAATGCAGCACACTCTGGGTACGTCTTTGGATATGTTTTACGCAGCATTTTTCAATACGTTTTATGGACTGAAAAACAGATTGAAGAATGCCGGGTGAACATACCCTTAATGTAACAAGTAATTTCAATGCACTTCAGTCCAATTACACATCCAGCAAATTGATTGCAATAAAGTGTGCGGTGCCAGTAATAAATAATACATATCGTCTGTGAAGGGCTTCAAGTGCCAGGAGGAAGGGTTACCAAGTTTTAGCTGTCTAGCTTTCTATATCAAAATGTAATATTTTCCAGAACAATGACTCTAGCCAGCATTTCTCTTCCAGGTGTTTTATGATACTGTAAAGTAAACTGTTAGGGCTCATCCCCACGGCAAAGGATAAATACCGGTCGGTTTATCCGACCGGTATTTTTCCTGTTTTAGTGCCGTCCCCTTAGCCTTAAAAAAGATAACTAAATCGCAGGATGCCTATGATCTGCCAGCAAGTGTTCCCAGAAAGTCATTTTATGCACATTGGGGCATCATTGTCAATACCGTCTAACGTTTAGTGTAAAGTTACACTAGACAGCCTTGCAATGCGCCGCATTTATCATAGTGTTGATAAATCTGGATACAACGGTCTAGTCTAACTTTACATCTTTTATAAATTGGCTAACTTTATGCCACTATCTGTGAGCAAATTTTATGCCAAGCCAAGTTTTCAGAAAGCCACACCCCTCATCATAAGTGTGGTATAAAGCATGATCCCCATTATTTTTTCTGTAAATTGTTCCGAAATGTAAGTGTGATAACTCTATTACACAGATTTCATTAAACAAGATTCCAGTCATGCCGCCATGCCTGCCACATAAAAGCCAAAAACACATTTAGTAGAAACACACAAACTCTTATTACCTTCTAAAAGCTTATGCAAGACAGCATAAGGCTGCATCCACATGACTAAGGGCTTGTTTACACTGCGTCTTAACTCCGTGTTACATCCGCTTTTTAGATCCATCTTGGGGACCGACAGGACGGACCCAGAGACTGATCTAAACAATTAGCAGTGAGATTATCACTGCGGGCAATGAGTAACACGCAGCGGTGTTCACATGAGAGATCGCCGCTGCGTGTTTCCATAGCGCAGCTTGGGTCCGTCTTTGAAAGAATTGACATGCAATAGACTAGACCGTTGTAACCAGATTTATCAACTCCGTGTGAACAGGCCCTAAGGCTGCGTCTACATGGCAGAGGGTAAAAATAATTCTAATTCTATTTAGAATCTGACCCTTGTTTTACACTCAGGTTTTGTTTTTTTGCCTGATTTTTGTTGCGGCTTTTTGCCACAGTTTTAAAATTTCGGGTGCCCCATTCAACAGAACAGTTCTATAATCATGTACATGTTCTAAGTTTTTTTCAAAACTGTCGGTTTTAAAATCGACCTCAGAAAATCAGAGCTGTGTAGACTACAGCTCCGATTTTCTATTGAGGTCTGTGGGGATGATTATATAGTTAGACTTTTGCGTATTCTAAATACTGAATCCGCTTAAAAATCCGACTATAAACCAGTTCCATGTATAAATAGCCTATGGCCTCGTCTCCAAAGCACTGGTTTCTGGCGGATTCAATATATAGAATCCGCCAAGAATCCAACTGTAAACAGTTCCCCATAGACTGCGATAGAAAATCCGAGCTGTAGTCTACACAGCGCGGATTTTCTATTGTCGGATTTCTAAATCGCAGGAATATAGAACATGTTCTATTTTTTTTGTTGGATTCCATTACATTTCTATGAACTGGGCTGGCCGAATCCGAAAACTGACTGCGTTTTTTTGTGCAAACCGTGGTATGGAAATGTTAAAATGCTGTTGGATTTCCAACGGCATTTTAATTTTAGGTGTGTGGACCTGGCCTTAGGACAAAATATTCCAAATCAGTATTTGCATAGTAAAACCTGAGAATTTTTACTTGTTTTTCAGGGGTTTGGATGCAATTTTTGAGTTTGGTTTTTCAATGTTTTTTGTCAGACAGTGTAGAGATCTATATACATAATAGTTTGCTCTCTATATATACAGGGAGTAAAATAAGTATTGAACGTGTCACCAATTTTCTATTTAAATATATTTATAAAGGTGATATCAAACCAAATATGTACATTAATTAAGTTCTTTTAATATTTTTTTATACCACTCTGCAAAAAAAAAAAAAAACTTAACATCACTTGTTTCTCTCTCAATAATATGAATGCTCTATACAGAATTAAAGTATATAGAAAAGCCATGTATCTTAATTAAATTATGATTACATAAAATCCAGTAAATAGCCTTTCTTTTACTACCAAATTATTGTGACCATGGGGGCTTGCATCAGTAATTATTAAAACCTAACTAAACAGATGTAGCAGAGCCAATTTTTTTTTTTTAGCTGTCTGCTCGACAAGTTAAGATAGATTTAGCTGTATTTCAGTGCAAACCTAAAAACAAGGCCATGTCCTCATGCAGTGGAAAGTCTCTGCTACAGAGAAGGGTAATGTCCAATGCAAATCTGTAAGAAAGCTATGACAGAGAGCGCTTGGTGCAGATTTCAAAATTCTACAACAGGATGCCTTTAAACCCACAAATGTGTGCTGTATGTGAATAATGTGCTGTATGTAAATAATGTGCTGTATGTGAATGTGCTGTATGTGAATACAGTTTTCTAAAAATTCTGTTTCGATTTTTAAATGTTTGGTGTAGAATAGAATAGAAAATCTGCAAGAGAAAAGTCATGTGTGCCCTTGCTGAAAGATATTACGTTGTCACAAGCTGTACCAAATGGCAAACTCAGCCCTATTACATACATGTTTATCATATACATAAGATATTTAGCAATTAGTAATGCAGTTGAGGTATTCTGAGAAAGTACAGGAGATTAATTTACTAGAATGACTCTATGATCACGGTGAACTACTGACCACACTGGCAAAGACGCCATGGAACAAGAAAGGTTAAGAACCCTTGACCTGTCAGGTGAAAACCAAAGACCCCTGCTAAGAAAGTAGCAGCAAAAACTTTTAAGACACTTAAAGGGGTGTTCTGTCAGGACATGATAAAGAATAGAAGATAAGACTTATACTTACCTCCCGGATGCTCCTGTTCAGTCCCGGCGGCTGTCCCGTTCACCTCTGCTAAAGCAGTGAAGGGCATCGTTCATTTGACAGATGCAGCCAATCGCAGGCCATAAAGGTCACGTGCACATGACGTTGTGTCCTGTGATTGGCTGCACTTGTCACGTGAACAATGAACAGTTCACTGCCTTCTTTCTGGATGAATGGAGCGAAGCTGGAACTAAACGAGAGCATCCGGGAGGTAAGTATGAGTATTATGTTCTATCCTTTATTATAGGGGTGTTCCAGGCGTTAATGCTTGTTGGTCTATAAGGGCATAATAATCAGCATGTATAAAGTTAAATCTGTGTTAAATTAGCCTAAAAATTCTCAATAAAACTGACCTTTTTTTTTTTTTTTTAATAAATGTTAACGACAAGAATAACAAACTACTTTCACCTAATTAATCCGGCCATTTATCCCCCTTCTTAACCAGGCAAATTTTTCTTTTCTATAATACACGTGGGTTTATAGGCCAGAACGCTTTCTCATACTCTGTTATGCTACTGATTGTTTTCACCTTTTTCCATGATATGCTTTATTTTTATGTAATTTCTTACATTTTAGGTGATATGTATGAACTGGGCTGCACCAGTTTTCTGGCATACTTTGAGCCAAAAAACTGTCATAGACCTGTCTGACAAGTGTATGAATAGTCGGATGCCAAAACTTGGTGCAATATGAACTAGACATGAAACTTTTAAATGCACCAAAATTTGGTGCAAAACAGCCATACAAATCCGTACCACGGCTAATACAAAATTTAGCGCATAACGCTCTATTTACCAATGTTTGGGGCATAACATTCTTTCATACATTCTACACTTCTCTATATCAATTTAGAACTGGCGTGTTGGCGGCAAGTTTCATACATGTTGCCCTTTGTTTTTTTAGAATATAAGGTAAAATAGTAAAAAAAAATAAAGTCTGCATTTCACATTTTTTAATTAATGTATTTTTTTTAACAGCAAAAGTGGTGCTAGAATAGGTTGTGTAATTGCGTCACAAATTTTAGAGTTATCAAGGACAGTATTTAAAGTTGCAGTTTGGGCTGTTAATTTTTCTTTAAATATTTTATTTTGTGTGCATTTCTTTTATACTTTATTTTACATATTGTGCTCCCCATAAGGTCAGAAAAAGACCATTGGAGGTCATTTGTACATAGGCTTGACATACTAGCCCCAGTTACAGTGGAAATAGAGGAGAAACAACCCTCTGTACTTACTACTGAGCTGATGTGGGTCTAATAAGACCCAGCAGGATCTGTAACTACTGAACTGGGAAGCAGGAACCCATGAAATCTGGTGTATTATCAGCCAGACATCAAACGCAGCCTCATTCGCTTCACTCAAATGCCTCCTGAACGCCAATATCAGGCGCATTACATAGCGCAAGCGGCACTTTGTAATGTGCCCGATCTCAGGGGGGGGGGTGTGTGCGGGAGGTGGGGTGCACTAGAACCATATGAAGCTATAGATTTATAGCTTCGCTACGGCATTTCTAGGCACATATCTGGTGGAGCAGGTAAACCACTTTCAAAGTGGTATACCTGAGCCAGAAATGTTGTCCTAGCACTAGAATGTGCCTGATTTAAAAACCCGCTGTAGAGCGGGGTCATAAATCAGGTTCATTCTATACTATTTTAATGCGCATGAAATTTGGTGTTTAAATGCCAAATCTCATACATGTGTCCCTTAGTGTTCCGGAACATCTGTGCAAAATTAAACTGCCACCACCTAGATGTTAGTAGTCAATGGCCAGTTGGCAATAGGGTTAAGAACACCTCTAATTATAATACAACTTTAAAAGAGAACCTGTCACATAGATTATGCCCCCATTGCTGAGGGCAGCACAAACTAGTGTCAGACATGCTGTTTCCAGCGTTGTGTCCCCTATTCTGTAAGATGCTGTAGTTTTAGATATTTAATGACCTGCCCACCTGAGGCTAGCCCCGGCCATCTCAGAACTGATTAACCTATTACTTTGAATAGGTAGAAACCTGTGAATACCTGTCAAGTGGGCGGGGCTAGCCTTTGGTGGGCGGACCAAAACCTTGTCCATGAATAAGCTGGACTCTTTTCTGGCTGAAAACTACCAGATTTGAGAATTAAACACTCTGAAACTCCTGCATCGTATAGAATAAGGGACACAGCTTTGGAAACTGCATCCCTGTCACTAGCTTGTGCTGTCCTCAGGAAGGGTGGCATAGCCTAGGTGACAGGTTCTCTTTAAGTTAGAGGTTAAAAAGTTGATATTTTTCAATTCAAGCTTATAAACCCCCATCAAATCTTTTGGGTCCAGCGACCCCTGGTTAAAAACCCCTGAAATAAATGGTCATCTGGGGGGGAATACATGTCACACAATAGATTATGATGTAGGCACCTGGTCTTGTGTCAAAATCACCAATATATCCAAAGACAGGGCAGAAAAGAATTGACTTTATAGCTCATCTGTCTGTGCACTTCATAGATAACTATTTTTTCTCTTCATGATTTATAGGCATTGAAATTCTCACTTGCGAGCAGATGTAAAGAGAAATACCCACTTTAACTTCTTCTCAGCTCTGTAGAGGAGGTATGAGTAGCAACACTTATCTTTAGAAGGATTTACATATGATTTCAAACCCAAAAAATCTAGGTCATCCTGTGATCTTGTAAAATTCTCCTGCACTTCACAATTCCCAACATCTGCATTAAACATTTTAAGGTAGTATGCACTCCTTCATGAGTTCTGTCCTATATTCCTGCAACATCCGTTACTTCTCATTTTGAGACATAAATTATTCATCACTTTAAGACTCTTCCAAGCCAAATGCAAAACCATTCCAGTGTGTTATTTCGTCTCAGGTATAGTGGCTCATATTCAGAATAAGGAATCACTGAAAGGTTAAAAGAACTCTTTGTTCTGATATATTATAAATTGTACAACATTTACAGTGCACATACTGTATACTATAATATGAACATGCATACAGTTAATGAAACACAAGCCTTATTTATCAAAAATGTCTTGCAGTAAGACTGTCTATGCTGCCCACAGCAACCAACCACTGCTCAACTCTCATTTTTCCACAGCAGTTTAAAAAATTAAAGCTGAGATCTTATTGGCTGTTATAGGCAACAAAAGACAGTGTTGCTGTTAGTTTTGATAAATGTGCCCCATTGAGTATTGTCTATCGCTCTACATTGAATATCTGCATAGAGATAAATGACTCTCTAATGATAGAATGGGCTCTGCAGAAACAGGGAACATGCAATTAAGGTACATAAATTATCTGGGTTTTGGCACCATGACATAATTCATCTAACTCAATCTTATTCTTATTAAAGTAGTAGCAGTGGTTACAGTAAGTATCAGATATATTAAATGGGATTTATTGCTTCATCAGTTCATCTGTTTCATTGAACTTTCAGTTTCTCAGCTCTTCAAATCCAGTGGCATTTCTTCCCCTCCCAGCTGGGTGTTTCTTAACTGAAGGGGGATGACATCACCCCCCTCCCCATGTACTGTTCGTGCTCGCTCCTGAGTCAGGGGGCTTGTTTGAGATCAGTGGGATGGGATAGTACATCCCTGCTCTTCCCCCCCCCCCTCTCTGTCTGCATTCCACTCCACATGTCTCTGTGGCATTGCTCTCCCTATGCAGTCTTATTTTGTAAGAGCTGTTTACATACCACAGGCCTGCATTCAGTCTAGACAGTCTTCTATGAACTAAGTGCACTTATCTCTTCTCCTCTCACATCTGGAGGTTTGTTACAGTTTAACCCAGTCTTCTATGAACTCATCCAGAGCAGCACAGACCTGTCTCCTTTATATGTTTACACGCAGCAGCATTAGGCACTGAGCACAATTCTGCTGTTTTCTGATTTTAGAAGCAGCTGCAGTGTTACTGTGGAGCTGCTGGCTATGCAGAGTGAAATGCTCTTTATTCTGAGTGAGAGAGGCAGAAATGCACGCTCCTGTGAATACCACCGGGGACCAGACAGAATGTAAATTAGTAGAGCCGTCAGCCAATGAAATGAAAGGAGGTGGAATCCAACCAGAAACTGGGGAACAGTGTTTACAGAAAACGAAGATAAGGGAGACAGTGAAAACAAGACAAAACGCTGCGTTGATCGGATCCTAAATGGATCCAACACGTATCCAACACGCGGGTGGATGTGTGTTGGATGCAGCAAGATCGCACCCTATAATTTTAGATAGGGCTCCTGCTGTGTCTTTCGGACCAAGAATTGACATGTCAATTGTTAGAACGTATCCGAAAGACGCAATGAAACGCATCAGCGATCACTCGTGTGAACGCCGATGTGTGTTTCATATTAAAAACAATGTAAAATCACATTGCTATTTGTTAGCTGCGTGTTTGGGTCCGTTTGGGATCTGACAGATGGATCTAAACACACAGCTAAAGCTAAAAGGGTATGTTAACGGAGAAAAACCCCGTGTGAATTCCCCTATACAAACAAAATTTTTCGGTTTTTCTACACGCACTGAATTCTCAAGGATCCAGTTTTTTGAATCCCGGGAAAATCCGACTGTTCCAGCCGTGTAGCCTTAATAAAAATCTGTGTACAGTTACACAGAAGGTTTTTTGTATGAACCCGGGGCCCGCCCAGTGGAAGAAAAACAGTTCAACCCTCCCCTCTGCCTGCCCCCCCCACCTAAAAAAATATTCCCGTACCCGTTCTTTCCCTTATTTCAAAAGCACAAAAATGCGGGTTATCCCCTCGTCCTCACGCTAGAATATTGCAACACCCTTCTCTGGGCCCCCATCTAGCGCCTTGCTCCCTCCAATATCCAAACTCTGCCGCCGTCTGATTCACCTCTATCCTCCTACTCCTCTCCTCCCCCCTTTTGCCAATCCTTTCACTGGCTTCCCATTCCCCCAGCGAATAAAGTTAAAGTTGTAATCTTCCCCTAAAAGGGCATCCTAACCTTCCCCTCCAAAATCCTCCCTTTAATCCCCAGTCCTCCCTCACGCAATCTCCGCTCCTACGGGACCTTCTTCTCTGTCTCCCGTTCAACTCCTCACATAACCGTCCCCAAGACTTCTCCCGGCTTCCCCTACTCGGGAACTCACGCCCAACACCCAACTCCCCCCCCATCTTACAGTCGAAAGCAACCTGAAAACCCGTCTTTTTCGGTTGTCAAAACCCAAACAAAAACCCTTTGCTGTCACTACACCGTCCAAAACTATCTGCCCTCCCCTTTCTGTCTTTTCCCCCCCCCCCTTTTAGAGTGTAAGCCCTCACGGGGGCGGGACCTCTTCCTTTGTACCCAGTTGTTAGTTTTTTAAATTTTGTCACCTTTGTACTTTTTGACCTATTTTGTGGAAACCCAAGGGCGCCAAAAATAAATAAAAATATTTTTCTATCTTCTGGGGTACCCATTGGTTTCCCCGTGCACCCTATGTACGGGGCCCACTGGAACCCGGAAAATCCGCCCATTTTTTTTTCGAAAAAACCAAACCAAATAAACAGCAATGCGGACGTTAAAACTGTCAGTTTTTCCAACGTTTTTTGACTTTGCTGTGGAGACATAGCCTTAAAAGCTATTTAAAGGCATACTACTAAGACTTTAATAGAGGTCTTTACACAGGTGTGTAGCTAAAGGAAGACAAACCTGATATGTTTGTCAGGTGTTACTTGCTATATGGAGGAGAGGAGAAGCTTCAATAAGACACATTGGTTCGCCCAAATAATTAGTAACAGGGCAGGGACAGCAATCTGAGTCTGTGCCTCAGATAAAAGAAGCCTCCCCAGCCACAGGCAGCCTTAAAATTTGCTAAAAAAACCAAATGGTAGGTCTGAAAGAGTGTTGATCACTGTTGGGGGGTTTTATCACCGTTGTCAAAATAAGAGAATAATCTGAAATCCAGCATAATAAGGGTTAACAACTATCAGCTTACCTTATACTCAAATAGAAAAACCTTCAGAAAAAGTAAACTAAAATTGCTTTGAAATCAGAGTAATGACATCTCAATAGCTACAGCAATATCTGAAGGATCCTAGTATGGACCATTAAGGACACCATGACCTGCCATGCAAAGTCTGTGCATGCACCCAAATGTGTCCCCTAAATGACAATCTAGATTATAATGTTATGTAAAAAAAATTACTTTTTGTTTGTTATATTTGGCAGTTATATTTTAACCCCCTTAAAGGCCCCACCTTTTTTTGCCTTCCCTGACCAGCCCTTTTTTTAAAATCTGGCATATGTCACTTTATTGGAATAATTTTTTGACACTTTTATATTCATGTGATTCAGAGATTGTTTTCTCGTGACACATTGTGCTTTTAATTTAGTAAAAAATTTTTTATCAACAATCCTTTTTTGTTTGTGAAAAATATAAAAATTTCAAAAAAATTTTGGGAAAAATTTTGCGTTTTTGAAAGTTGAAAAAATTTCTGCGTCAAGACAGATAATTTTTCCCCCACAAATGTTTAAAATAACTCTAGTCCACATGGGTTTGGCATCATTTTTTAAATGTCTTTTTTTTTTTTTTTACGACATTAGGGGTTAAAATTTGTAGTAATTTCTCCTTTTCAAGAAATTTGCAATATACTTTCTTTGGGACCACCCCTTTCTGACGTGGTTTTGGGGGCCTGCATTTTAATCCCCCCCATAAGTGACACCATTGAGAAACAAACCCCCTTAAGTTTTTTACAACACTATTTAGGAATTTTTGAAACCTTTAGATATT
Source organism: Phyllomedusa bahiana (assembly GCA_025379985.1). Classification (NCBI taxonomy): domain Eukaryota; kingdom Metazoa; phylum Chordata; class Amphibia; order Anura; family Hylidae; genus Phyllomedusa; species Phyllomedusa bahiana. The sequence goes on from JAODAL010003632.1 coordinate 74,663, forward strand.
TCACAAAAATTTAAAGCAAAGTGGAGGTAAAATTTAAAAAATTTCACTTTTTTTGCAGATTTCAATATTTATCCATTATTACTGGAATACGTAAAATGGATAGGTAATCAATTAATACTTCCCCCGGGTCTGCCTTTTTTAGAGATACCCCATATGGGGCCCCTGTGCATTATTTGTCCCATAACCCCCAGAAAGGAGGAGCCCTATATACTCTGGGTCTCATTTTCAATACGATTTTTTTTGGGGCCCTTTTCGGGTTTTGGGGACACCCTAAGGTGCTAAAATTAAATAAACACCCCAAAATAGACCGATATTGGAAACTACCCCCCTTTAAGGAATTATCCAGGGGTGCATTGAGTTATAGACCCCACACGGTTTCACAAATTTTTTTTAGCATAAGGCTGTGAAAATTAAAAAACATTTTTTTAAAATAATTTGCAATTTTAGCTTAAAATGTTTTTTTCATATAAAAAGGGAATCCGGAAAAAAAAAAATAAAGCTTTGTTAAGCAATTTTTCCAAGTTGGGCAATACCCTACATGTGGGTGAAACTGCTGTTTGGGCGCATGGCAGGGGATAAGGGAGGGAGCGTTTTTGGCTTTTTGGACGAGTTTTTGGTGGGGCCTGTCGCTTTTGCAAAGCCCCCAAAGTAGCAGAACAGGGGAAACCTTCAAAGTGCCCCATTTGGTTCAGCACCCATCGGGGGATCTCATCTAGGGTGTAGTGCATTTTGGATGACGGGGTGTTCCATAGTTTTTTTTAGCTTGGGGCAATGAAAAGGGGGGGGAAAAACGCAGTTGGGTCTTGTTTTTTGAGTTTAAATTTTAAGCATTCCCGGCGTGAAAATGATGTGATAACTTTTTTAGGGGGGTCGGTACAATTACAATGATATAATTTTTATATAGTTTTTTCTGTTTTATTATTTTTACACAGTAGAAAAACTCTAAAAAAAATTGCGTTTTTTTTTTGCCCTATTCTGAAGCCTAATTTTTTTTTTTGCTGTGGGCAGAGTGTTTGGGGCTTTTTTTTTTTCGGGTGAGTTAAAGTTTTTATTGGTCCCCCTTATGCGGTGCTTTTGATGCTATGTTCACTTTTTTTTAAAGGTTTTTGTGAGTTTTTTGAAAAAAAAACAGCAATCTTGTAGTTTTTTTTATTTTTATTTTTTATAGCGGTCACGTACGGTAATATACATGGTAGTTTTACTCAGCAGGTAAATACGTTACCGATCCCCAATTTGTATTTTTTTTTTATGTTTTAAATGCGTTATAAAAAAAAACATTTTATTAAACCCAGGAAAAACTTTTTTTTGCATCGAGATAGTCAAGACCCAAAATTTTAAATTTTTTGTGCTTGGACTGTGAGGGATTTGTTTTTTGCGAGATGAGTTGATTTTTTTATTGTATTTTTTTTGGGGGGACAAGGCTTTTTGACGTTTTTAAATCCATTTTTTGGAGGCCAGGGTGAAAAAAATACGCAATCCTAGTATTTTTTTTATTTTTTTTTTTTAAAAGGGTCCCTGCATACCCGTGATAATTTAGCTTTACTTTTGGGTCGCTACGATTATGGCGATACCCATTTATATAGTTTTTTTTTAAGCTGAACATTTAAAAAAAAAAAGAAAAGTGTTTTTAGTTTAAAAAAATATTTAGCATCGCTATTTCTGAGAGCTATAATTTTCTTTTTTTCCGGTACAGAGCTGTATGAGGCCCCTTTTTTTTTGCGGGTGAACTGACGTTTTAATTGGGTACAACTTGGCGTTTATGGGGCTTTTTTGATCGTTTTTATTCCATTTTATGTGTGGGGGGATGAACAATAATCTTAATTCTGTATTGTTTTTTTTGGTTTTTTTTTTTTCGGCGTTACCGTAGGGGTTAAAATTAAACATGAAGATTTTTTTGGCAGGGTTAGCCGCGGTGATAAAACCCAAAAATGGGTACTTTATTTTTTTTTGTCATTTTTGGGGGGTTGGCGTTTGAAAGGGGAAAAAGGGGGGTGTACGTATTTTTATTTTATTTTTTGGTTTGTGTTTTCATGTTTTTCATTTTTTTTACTTTTTCACGTTATTTTTTTATTTTCCCTAGGGGGTTTTAATAGAGATCTTTAGATCTCTCATTCAATAGGAATCAGTAAAGCTTTTTGCTATGACTGGGTTCCCTTGGAATGTCATCCGATGCCGGGTATGCCCCAGGGGCCCGGCCGGGCGCGTGCGTCATGACAACCGGAAGGATTCTCTGCCTTCCCTGGGGTTTTGTGGGGGGCAGGAGCTGCACGGGTCGCCCGTCCGTGCGGCTCAGCCACGAAGATCAGGAGGAGCGATTCCCCCTGCGTTTTTCTTAAATTTTTTGCGACCCAAACGTCGCGATAATTAAGGGGTTTAAACCCCCCCCCCCCCCCCCCCCCGGAGCGATCCGGGGTCGGGGGCCGACGCTGCGGGGTGTCAGCTGTAATTACACGCACCCCGCGCCATCGCGCGGGCTCTGCCTTTAAAATTCGCGCGTTTTCCCCAGGACGTATCATACGTCCCGGGGTGAAACCCCCCAAAAGACCTGGCGTATGAAAACGGCCAAGGCGTGAAGGGGTTAATAAAGTTTTAAGAATAAAAAAAATATAAAAAGTTTACAGACATTCAAAACAAAAAAACACACACACTTTTTAGGTATTTTCCCCCGGCTTTTTGGGTACGTTTTTGATAGTTTTTTACTAGAAAAAATGATTGAAAACTGCATCCAAACTGCATCCCAAAAATTTTCCAAAAAAAGCAGCAGTGATGCGTTTTTTGATCTTTTTGGATCTTTTTTTTATATATACAAAGTTGTAGTTTGAAAAGGTAGAATCTTTTAGTGAAATACTTTCCCTTTAAAAGTATGATGTAAGGGGATGTAATTACAAATCGGCCCCTAGAGGTCGATTTGATCTAGAAGACTGTTTGAACTTTTGTAAACCCAATGACCTACATTTTTCACTTTGAGTAGAAAGTGGTTAAGTTGTAGTGTAAGGGATCTTAGTGAGGGGGGTTTTTTAACAGCAACATTTTACATGTGTTTCCTACGAAGCCTAATTAAAGGGGGTATAACTGCCAGCATTTTTAAAGTGATTTTACGAAGCCTAATTTGAGGGGCCCAAACCAAGCTTTTACGTGTTTCCTATAAGCCCCAATAGAGGGCGCTATTCAGATTTTAATGTGTTTAATTATAAATCTCTTTTTTTGTGTATTTAATTATACAAAAGCATTTTTTATATACAAATGGGTGTTTTTAGAAAATTTTAAAAAGTTTTTTAAAAAAAGTTTTAAAGTTTTTTTAAAATAGTTTTTTTAAATGTTGAGTGGTTTTTAGTATTATACTGAAGGAAATGTAAGGACATTTTTTTTAATAATTAAAACCAGAAAAAAAAACATTTTCTTTTGTTCATAGCGGATTTTTTTTTTTCTGTTTAGATACTTTGCCACCCGGGTCCATGACATGCATTTCGCGGCCAAAAATTTTGCCGTGAATAAATTACATGTCACTTATCTCCTGCGTACAAAAACGATGTATTGTACAAGCAGGGAAGAGGCATAACCATAGTTCTTTGAGGCTATGGATTACCGTAATTATGGGGCGCATTTCCCCATGTATTAAGCACAATACGCCACGAAATATGCGGAAAAATGCACGCCAAGGGTTTAAAGCTATGTCTACACAGCGCAGGATGACAGTCCTATTTAAATCCGACTGTAATCAGTACCCCATAGACTGCAATAGAAAATCCGTGTAGGGTATGTTCCATTCTCTGCCGGATTCCCGTCAGATTCCTCTACATTCAGTGTACAAGGCCGGCAGCAAATCTGAAAACTGACCGTGGTTTTCAGCGCAACACCACGCCAAAAACTCCAGTGTGATAAAGTTAACATATTGTTGACTTTTGGGCGGTATTTTAATATGTGTAAGCCAAACCCTTTGGTCGCAGTTTACACAAAGAATGGCCACCAGGACTGTAGGCAACTAGCACAACCCAAATTTTTCACGGGGCTGGTAATATTACATAAGAAAGCAATGGGCTTCATTTATAAAAAACTGTCTAGCAGTAAGGCAGTTCTTGTTACCCACAGTAACCAATCAGAACTCAGCTTTCACATCTTATACTGCTGATTGGTTGCCATAGGCAACAAAGACTGTCTTACTGCTAGGCCGCATGCCGGGCTCCCCATCTCTAGCAATGTCAGTACCGGCAGGACTAGGTCATGTGTAAGATTGGTATCGCAGTATACTGCGAAATTTCAGTGCACAAAACAGCAAACAAGCAAAGACATATTTATTCACATATGGGTTGGTTTATGATGTTTTTATTATAATAAAATAGAGAAAACAGCACATAAAATTACACCCCCGCCTACTATTAAAAGTGAAGCAAAAGAAAACAAGTCTTGTAAGATCCAGCATCACCGGAAAAAAACTTCTGTTAAAAGATCATAGCTCTGATTAAATAAACTGCTAAAATTATTGCAACTATGAGTCCATTTAGATGCATTTTGAATAGAAAAGCCTTAGGGGTTTGTTAAAGCATAGAAAACAATTGTATTTTTGCCGGTTTTAGGATTCTAAAACCACTGAAAATCCAATCGTTTTGCATGCCCATAGACTTTAATACAATCATATTCTGGCACCGGAAATTTAGGAACATGTTGTAAAAACCAACGGCATCTGCCGTCTTTCTGCGGTTTTTCCCCCACATTCAATTTGTAGGGCCCAAAGGGAAAAAGCAAAACCCAACCCTGGGTTTTTTCGTGAAAGTGACAAAAATGCGGTGTGGGTCGGACAAAAAGTGTCGGGGTTATGACGTTTTTTTATCCTATGCTGTGTGGCCCTAGCCTTACTCATAGCATGGACTGAAATAACCATTAAAACCCTGTCATTTTTACTACATCCGGGTGTTTAGCCCTTTAATTGGGTAAATGAGAAAAAGCATTGATCCAACTGCTGCGGTGAAAAAACCTTTACCATTGTAAAAACCCCATGCAAATGAAGAAGAAATTTGGATTGTAACCAAAAATAAACAACAACAAAAAAAACCCCGGGGAACAGCAGTTTCTAAAATACTCAGACCAGCCTTCTGGCACCCAAAACCGCCACGTTCAAAGGGACTCAAATCACCTTTTTCCCCCTACTGATGCTCATTTGAAGCAGGAGATTGTTTGACCATGTCTACATGCCTAAATGCCGAGTTCCGCCCTGTGATTGGCTGATTAAAATTAAGTGTTTAAAGAGCAGTTGGCAGGGTACCTAATAAATGGGCCCTGAGTATATATATATATATGAACATAGAACCATCACCAGGCAACAGTAAATGAAAAAAGACATAATTCTGCAACATACTTTTGCTACATTCTCTAAATGGCAAATATTATCCATGTCTTGATAAAACTATGTGCATGCGTAGTACTGCCTGCACACATACTTATGCTATGTTTGCTTAGTAAGCCAACAAAAACATCCGTATGCGCATTTGAAACCGCGTGGTCACATAATGAATAATTCAGATACAAAAGCAGTAGATATTAATGAACAATAACAATATGATCAATTGTGGTTAGTAACTATGCAATTTAATACAATGAAACAATATCTACATATGCAGTACAAAAAACAGACTAGTATTCTGGGGTGAAAAAAGAGGCAAGAAATTATTGCCATTTAATAAGTGTGATCACATCATAGTCTTTAAGGGGTTGTCTCACTACAATGATTGCTTTTTATGTTAAAGATACTGCAAAAACAAGTCACTTTGCAATATGTGTCCATTAACAGTGTCCTACCTATTTCTAGATATCCCCTCTTGTATGGGCTGTATTAGCTCCTCAGGTCGCTATAGCTACAGACCTGTTTACTCTCTCATGATGGGCTGTCAGCAGTGGTCGCCATAGCTACAGATCTGGCTTCTATTGCAGCCTAGTGGAAGTCAGTAAACACGCCCCTGAATTCAAAATGAAACCAAGAAAACAGGACTGAAGTAAGGTGAATCAATGTAGTGAGACAACCCCTTTAATAATGAAAAAGTTTCTAAATGCCACTTATCGCCTAATATAAAGCTCCCATAATGTAGTAAAATGTTTGGTTCAGAAGAATAACGATTTGACTTTAATATGGGAAGGAGAAGTATAATGCTTTATTCATAATTTAATATGGTTCTGACTAGAGTAGAAAAAAATGAAACAAATATAGTGAATGAAACCACCAGGACACTATTAGCTTGAGTCTCTTGACTGGAGGGGTCAGTGGCTCTCTCATCGGAGAACCATAAATATTCACTGTTTTACCTTATAGAAAGGGAAGAACAGGACGGTAACCTAGAGAAACCAGTGTGTACTCAGAGCTGATAAATCTCAGAGCTGTCTTCTTAATCTCAGAGCTCTCCTAAACTGGCTGTACAGGTATATACAGTATATAAAAATGCGGCTTCTACCACATCTAGAGAAAATAACGTTTCTGCACAAATAGTGTGCTTTGGATTATTTAGGTCACAGTGAAATACAGTAGAACCCAAATATGAGGGATTCATTTTGGGTTGGCCCGGACCAAATTTTGGCAGAAAAATCCCTAACCCCATTTAAACAATTTATACTAACCCCATGTAGTTTGGAAGCATTTGAATGACGCAGGCAGAGGCGTAACTTTAAAGGGGTTGTCTCACTACAAGGATTGCTTTTTATGTTAAAGATCTTGCAAAAACCACTCACTTCTCAGGTCGCTATAGCTACAGACCTGTTTGATCTCTCCTGATAGGCTGCCAGCACTTGTTGCTATAGCTACAGACCTGGCTTCTACTGCAGCCTAGTGGAAGCCAGTAAACACGCCCCTGAATTCAAAGTGAAACCAAGAAAACAGGACTGAAGTAAGATGAATCAATGTAGTGAGACAACCCCTTTAAGCTTTTGGGCCCGATGCAAAGAATGAAATAGGGGCCCCCCAGTTACCATGTGTCTTTACAATACTGGTGTATACTTATGTGGCAGAAGGACTTTTGGGCCTCCTTAGGCTGCTGGGCCCGGTAGCAGCTGCTACCTCTGCACCCCCTACAGCTACGCCCCTGGACGCAGGCGCTTTCCAGAAGCCAGAAAATACATGTAATTGTTCCTCCATAGACTTTAACAGAATTCTTCTTCAGAATTTCCCAAATCCTAATTATTCTGACAAGTTCAGCCAAACCTCTGTCAAATTCAACAGAGACCTATTCAAGCAACACTACACATAAACATAGAAATGGATTCTTTACTGTAATAGCAGTGAGATTGTGGAACTCTCTGCCTGAAGATACTGTGAACTCACTAAACAAGTTTAAAAGTGGCTTAGATGCATTTTAGTGTAATATTACAACTATAGTGGCTAGATTTCTGCAGAAGGGTTGTTGATCCAGGGTTTTATTCCGATTGCCAGATATAATGTCGAGAAGGAATTTGTTTCACCTTGGGGTATGTTCACACAGCCCGCAATTCTGGCAAAAACATAGCACTCATTGAGTGCTATGATAACCCCGCATATTCCCCAACGCATACTGCACGCCAGGAGAAAGTAGTGACATGTAATTTCTTCCTGGAGCTGAAACAAAAGTGAATGGGGGCTGGAGTGCTTTAAAAGTCCGCACTGATAAGCGTGTACTTCTAAAACACCCGGCGTATAACGGCGCACACAGTACTCACTGCTGTACGCCGGGCAAAAGCTGTGTGAATTCACTCTTAGAGGAGGACAATTTGCCTTCCTTTGAATAAATATTGAAGGATCATAGGTAGAACTGAATGGATAAATATCTATTTTCAGCTTTACAAACTATGTCCCTATGACAGTGATATAAATACTGTGTATGAATGCACATAGCATTAGAGAAAAATAAAAGTATAATTTGACAACACAAATTCAGCAGAATCTTTTAATTAGCAATATGGAACAGAAGGCGGTTTATTTATGGTAGATAATTGTACACTTGAGGGAAGTGGTCAGATATTGCTGGCAGCCATGAATTCTCTTATACAAATTACAATAATTCATTCTTTAGCTCCATGGGTATCAATTTTCTAGTATTTCAGAAGAAATGAAGAACTAATCCCAAGAGTCACTAATACTTTGCAATATGTAATATCAGAGTACCCCTTAAGGCCATGGCTACACTGCATCGGACAAAAATCGTGCAAAAGCAGACTTTTTTTTCCAATGCAGGACTGCGTTTTTTTGTCCCGTTTTGTGCAAAAACCACGGTTGTTTCTCATTTTTTTGACGTCGCTCATACAATTGTATTGTACGGGAAGACGGCAAGAAAACTAAAAGTGCATAATGTTGTATAATTGGCTGGCACCGAAAGACGACCGGAGAAAAGACGAGCTGTGGAGACTACAGCTTGTCTTTTCTATTGTAGTCTATGGGACTGCACGAACGATCATATTTTTGGCGCTTTTAAAATCCTAAAAGCGATGAAAATACGATCATAGCGCTATGCAGTGCAGACATAGCCTAGGTGTCCCTAGCTATCTACCACACTTAAATTATTTAAATAAGCCCCTTACATGCAATCCAATATAGAGTAGGAAGCCACAAGTTCCTTTTATGGTGCCTGTAAGTCTTCTTACCCACTGGGCCCCCTGTCCACTCCTGGATCCAAGGAAAGAATTCAGAAGTACACTACTGAAAATGTATGTTTCAAAGTGGTTTTATTCAAGGGACTAGGGTGTACTTTTATGGACAAGTGGTGGGACACATAGTTCAAACCATAAATATTTTACCATGAACTATCATGGGTGTGACGTGGATTTTGGATGCAGTTTTTACAATATAAACACAAGAAACTATATTGGAATTCCATACAACGGTGAATGTAATTTAGTGCTCGATGACAATCAGAATGTGTCTGGGCCGGAAAGACTCACTGTCCACCACTCTGCCATGAACAGAAGCTAATACAGTAGGAAATATTGCTTTCTACTCTTATATGTGCAGGGTCGGACTGGCCCGCTGGAATAACAGGATAGTCTGGTGGGCCCATGTTCTGATACAATGATGTACCACTAGTATATCAAAGATATTCTATTAAAACGTGCATGTGCAATAATTATTTTGAATTAATTTGCAAAAAGTACATAAAAGTGGCCATGTACATATCTAGTATGGATAGAGGGTGGGCCCACAGAATAACTTCCTATGGTGTGCCCGAGAATTTCAGTCCAACACTGTATATATGTAAAATAAAACAAGCGTGCTCTCTCTGTTCAGGGCTGTCATATTGAAATAAGAGCTTATAAATAAACTTCACAGGTTCTGCCAAAATGGATGCTAACTAAATTCCCTTTTGTCAGTTTATGTATTTGAAATTGCTATTTGGCATTGGCATTTGTGTGGTGCAAGCAATTATTAGAAATACTCAACTCATGTCCTTTTAACATGCCAACTAAGCTAAGCATCTGTCTCGGCTTTATTGGAAACAAAAGAGAACTTACAGTCTATACACATAGTGACACAAATCATGACCAGGTCTCTGTTCTTCTGCAATTAACATATAGGTGAAGTGACTCACCACAAAGACTGTCTTAGGTCCGAGCACAACAGCAATTCAAAGGTCACAATGCATGTAAAGTCACATGCAGATTTGTTGCAAAAAATTCTGTGACTGTCTTGTTCATCAGAATGGGGCTTGTAGACATCTAGGCTCATATACGCTGCTGTCAATGTGTAAGTAAACACATCTAGACTGAATATGATTGTATTAGATCACAGTGCAGTATGGTGCCTATTCAATCTGTGCTTGTTACGAATTTCAGTTGTGCAGTAGGCACCACATTTCTGCAACAAAGTACATTACGGAATAGGTTGAAAAAAAACTAAATGACTTACAACATACAAAATTGGCAGCAGACTGTTAACACAATTTGGATTTTCAAATCCCCAGCATGTTATACTGCTGAAATGCCACAGATATGTGTACCAGACTTCACTGAAATGCAATGTAAATTGTATAGGAAATGTTTACAGGTATCATTTTCTGAGGCAGAAAATGCAGCAGTTTTGCAAATTCGCTAGGTTTTTGCAGGGTTGTTAAAAAAAACCCCGCAGCATATTCATTTGTTCAAATTTTAAAAATCCTCTTGAGCAGATGGAAAAGAGAAAACCATGGTACTCACCTGTAAACCAAATCTTCTTTATTGTATCCCATATAGGTGGATACAAATGTGCAACACAGACATTTTGCGCTGCCTACGCTCTCTCTTTACCCCTGGAAGAGGTGCAGTCAGCGTGAAATGGCTATTGCCCGTATTCAATTTTCTTGTATCCACCTATCTGCCTGTTTTTAAATTAGATGCAGAAGTAGGAAAGGTTACTGAGCAGAGAGAACTTGCTGCAGTGACTTATCTTATTTCAAGACACAACAAAAAACATTGAAAAGGTTGCAATAAGGTCCTGCGCCACATTATCATAATGCGTTATGTCAAATAAGCTTTGCATTCTCTGAATGATACAGAAGAAAATGTGGATTTTAAAAGTGCTGACAAGTGACTAGTTTTCTATTAAATGGATATTTGGACTGTAATGTATTTTTACTGCCGGCACCCAAACCACATGGAGTTAAGAGACCAATTCATGTAAGCCGATGTGTTCTCCTTTTGCTTGCTACAATTTTAAGCATTTTTTTAAAAGTTAAAAAATATAATAAATGGTGCATGTATATCTTCAAATTGTAATTCATTTTGCAATTACCTTGGGTAAAATATTAGTTACTGCAAATAATAATCCCTGTTAAAACATAACTTTTACTAGACTTGCTAAAATATTAATATCTTAACCCCTATATGTTACCACTACATACCTAGATGATACAGCATACTGTGCACTGTCCGTCAGTGGAGTAATCGCCCCGATAAAGAGCGGCTCCGCTTTAATGACAGACAATGTCACTACATGCGTGTATAAACACCTTTATATCCCAGCTATCCCGACGCGTTTCCCCCGTACTGTATTAGGGTTCATCAGGGGATTCAAAATTCGCTGTGGAAAAAGAATACGCTATATACAACGCATATACTACAACACATGTACTTCCCATTCAGGTTGGATAAGTGAACTGATACTTAGCTTAAGTGCTGCCGGGTATAAAGACGATAAATCCCGCAGCTCCTCTAGTACGCTGGCACTTATCCAACCTGAATGGGAAGTACATGGGTTGTAGTATATGCGTTGTATATAGCGTATTCTTGTTTCCACAGCGAATTTTGAATCCCCTGATGAACCCTAATACAGTACGGGGGACACGCGTCGGGATAGCTGGGATATAAAGGTGTTTATACACGCATGTAGTGACATTGTCTGTCATTAAAGCGGAGCCGCTCTTTATCGGGGCGATTACTCCACTGACGGACAGTGCACAGTATGCTGTATCATCTAGGTATGTAGTGGTAACATATAGGGGTTAAGATATTAATATTTTAGCAAGTCTAGTAAAAGTTATGTTTTAACAGGGATTATTATTTGCAGTGATATTTTTGTTTAAATCCTCTGTTCATATAGAATTTGTAGTATTTTTTAAAATATTAGTTACCATCATTAAGTGCATTATTGGAAAGCCAACTGTTACGAGAACAAAAGATGAAAAAGCGAAACATCTATAGTTTCCAAGTATCTAAATCATCTTGGAGCTTATTGTATAGTAACTGTGGCCATGGACTACAACGATTTTTCCACTTATGTGTGCTGACTATACCTTTTGATTCTTCAAGGCTCTTTGTATGAGGTTTGTAAGTTGAGCTAAGTTCAATCTACATAAAAAAAAAAAAAAAGTAGTAATAGTATGGCAATTTTTCATTCTACCAATTCAAGAAATACTCTGGCACTCACTACCCAAACACATCAGACTCACCACCACTCTCACTAGATTCAAAAGCAACCTAAAAATCCATCTCTTCAGGATTGCCTATAACCAACAATAACCCCATTGCACTACTCCACCACACAAACATGTCTGCCCCCCACCTTCTGTCTCTTCCCTCCTTCCCCGTAGACTGTAAGCCCTCACAGGCAGTCCCTCTCTCCCTCTGTACCAGTTGTTAGTTATTGTCACCTCTATACTTGTTTGGTATACGTTATGTATATAACCCCCTTGAATGTACAGTGCTCTGGAACTAAGGGAACTCTAAAATAAATAATAATAATACCCATTAGGAGTTTGGGGAGTGATTTGTGGAGCTAGCAATTTAATACATGACTTTAATGCACTTCTTAACTGGTTAAAGTATCCAACCATATGCAGAGTATTCATCCCATTGAAATTTTTAAGATCTCTACATTTTCCCTGTGCTCAATCTCATCAGGACTGGCACATTCACTGATTTTACTTTAATATTACTCAGCAGTCTGACATCACCCAAGGCTGTACAGAAGACCTGGAAGAGTAGCCATAAGCTAATTAGTAAGTAGAAAGTCATGTTATCACGACTTCCTATTTTCTGAGTAAGCCGCTTCTCTTTGCAGCTTTGCCTTTGCTGTGATCAGAGCCAGAACAATCTGTAAGGTTAGCAGGCAGGAGAGGAAGGAATAACCAAGATTAGCATCAGTACCTGGCAGTCGGTAAAGATATCCTTATTTTCAGTATAAGGACATTGCATGTGCCAAAGATAACATGATTTAGCCTGTAAAAGAAGCCTTGAAATAGTGCTGCACTGTATTGTACTATATTGAAATAAGGGACATCATATACAGTACTTAATGCTTGAATTTGAAGGGATTGTCTCAAACACAACGCCTGTCCATATGTTCTGTTAGGGTATATTGACATCATAAAAGAGTCCCCTGCTATGGCAGTTCTGCTTGTCTATGCATTACATGGACTGCAGTTCATCTGTATGGCTGCCATGTAATGCTACATTTAATTTACAGCGGCCACACCAGGATAAATACATTCAGCTAGATGCTACTACCCAGCAATAATTGCTAAGCACTGATTGTTAGAGAAACGTCAGCCTTTATGACTGAAATCACACTTGCAATTTTTGAAATCTAGTGGATCTAGTGTTTTGTTCATTTAAAAAAAAAGTGTGAAACCACCCAGTACCTGAAAAGAGGTCACCTCCTAAATCAGAACAGAAAAAAAGGGGTTTTCTCACCATGCTGTTTCGTTGAGTCACAGGCAGCTTTTCATCTACTCTGTTCTACAGGTTCTACAGCAGTGATTATAATATATAGCTCTCCTATAACTAGCTGAGACATTACAAAGCTGTAAGTGCAGGAAATTTAATCTTCAGTAAACACAGCTCCAAGTGCTCTGAGGAGTGAAAACAATTGTTTATCTCTGTAAACAAAAGTTAATCTTGTTAGTGATCAATAGTCTTCTCTGAAAGTGAGCTCCGACCATGGTGATATCACTCCCTGCTCTCTGTATAGTTAGGAAAAGAGATATGGATATAAACAGAGATATCCATGTGCACTCAGAGACAATAAAATCTCTCTTATCTAAAGACCAAGGGAAAATGAAAAGACTAATGTTTTTGGAAAAAATTTTTAATTCCCTGACCCTACATGATGAAGTCTAATCTCTGTAGTGAGAAAAATAATTTAAAACAGAAAAAAAATCCAACAAAAAATTTACTGCATGTAGAGTGCTTCCTAACTCAGTGCTGACTAACAGCAAACATCTAGCTGCTGCATTTTTTCAAGAAAATGTTATGTGCAAACACATCATTTTTTTTCAAATTAATCTGCCGTTTTTGTGACAGTTTTCCATTCAGTTTTTTTTCTTTTATCCAAAGCCAAATTGGATTCAAAAGAATGAAAATGAAATAGAACAACATATACATTTTGGTCACCCCCGGGAAAAATTTTCCCGGGGCCTTTTCAAAAACTTGCCCCAAAAAATTTCAGGGGGCATTTTTTCCCAAAACCCCACCCTTTTTGGAGACAAATTTTAAATTTCATCAAAATACTGTGGGCCAAAAATCAGGCGCTTTCCCTAGGGGCCCGGGGTTTAAACATTTCGACTCAGAAAACCCACTTTGAAAGTGGTTTACCTTTTCCACCGTAATGCGACTAGAAATGCCTTTACAAAAACAACAAATCTAAAAGCTTCGTAAGGGTCTAGTGCGCCCCCCGCCTCCTCACACCCCCCCAAAAATTCAGGCGTTTTACAAAGCGCTGCGGGACTCTGAAAATGCGCCTAAACTGGGGAAACGGGAGGGTTTTCATAATCCCGAAGGGGGCTGGCCCCTTTATTTTTGGGGCTAAAAAATATGGGCACCCCCTTTAAATTACATGTCCCCTCAAAGGGTTCAAAAGGTAAAACCCCATCACTGGTTCAAAAAGCCCCATTGTCAAAAAATTTCCCCAAAATGACATCAGGATAGGGTATAGGTTAATATCAGCTGTAAGTGCAGAAAGTTGGAAACCGTTTAATTGTAAGACATAGCCCGTGTTGTATCAATAATCTAAATTTTTTTTTCTTTCCCCCAAAAAATTGCTGTGAATCCTTTTATAATATCAGAGACAAATCTGAAAAGTGGATATCAAGGCCATTGAGGGCTAAGGACAGAAAAAGTCTGAAGAACCCATATGTTTTCTAGTCATATCCATAAATACATTTGTATTTACTTATGAAAGGTTTTTAAAAGAAAATTTTGGGGTGACATTTTTTGTCCCAGGCATTGATAACAAAAAAATCCATTTTTTCTTTTTTCCCCCACAAAATTTTCCATGGACTGTGATTGTTACTCAACCTTTATCAAAAATTTAAAACATACTTATATTTTATAACAAAAGGGTTTAAAGGGAAAGGCCAAACCAACCCGCCCCCGCAAAAATGGCTTTTTAACAAATTTTGAAAAAGACTGCATTATTTTTGCGAGTTAACCGCAATTTTACCTTCAAAACTGCATTGCCATTAAAACTGATTATTGGCCTCATGGTTCTGTAGGTCCCATAACAGACATTTATCACCTATCAACAGCACTATACTCTCTGAGCAGGGTGGATAAAAATCAATGTTTTTTTTTTTAAAAAAAAATGGGACTTTTTTTTTTTTAAAAATGGGAATTTTTTTTGGTTTTAAAAAATCTTTTTTTTTTTGTTTAAAAATGGGGTTTTTTTTTCAAAAAGACTGTTTTTTGAAAAAAATTTAAATTTTACCACCCAAAAGGGTTTCTTCCATCATGAAAAAAGCTGAGTTTTTTTAATCAGAAAAATAAAGCGTATATGTTTTAACATTCCCCAATGCCATGCCCCTTCCAGGGGTTTTTCTTTAGGGTTTAGGGGCCCGGTTTTCTCTCCTTATTATCACAGACGCCCCGTTTTAAATTTTACGCAGTTCCCCAAAACTGAATTTGACTCCGGAAAGGGGTTCCCACCTTTTTCTTTCACAAAAAAATTTTTACAACATAAACAATTGAAAAAAAACCTTTAAAACCCCAAATTTTCTACAAACCAAGAAAAACAAATCCCCCCCCTTAAAATTCCCAAAAGCCCAAAGAATTTTTGAAAATATTTTTCAAAATTGTTTGGGGGTGGAATAGACCTCACAACACAAGAAAAATTTGTGAATCTAATGGAGGAAAAGGAAGGGAAAAGCAGACAAGAAAATAAAAATTGAAATTTTGGGGCACAAAACTCCCGCATAGCCACAGACAGAAAAGTCTGGATTTTTTGGGTGTGAAACATCTGGGGTTTATTACATTTTTTCCTTTAATAAGGGCAGCGGGCCCTTTAAAAGAACCCATTTTGGGAATATTTTAATGAACTCCCATCCCAATCGGAAAAGGGAAAGGCATCCCGGGCAAAATGAAAAACTGCAAAAAAAGAGATCAAGGCCGGGTTGGTGCGAATGAGGCAACATCAGGGAAAGGGGCGGTGAGGGAAATGCCCAAAAAGAAACACTTTTTTTTTTTTTTTTTTTTTTTTGGAAAACAAGCGGATTTTCGGTTTAAAACCCATTTTTATTAAAATTCCTTTTTTCTAAAGACTGAATGTCAGGTGAAAAAAATTTAATATTTCTTTTAAATTCCCGCATTTTTAACTGTCTTTTGGGTTTACATTTATATAAAGAAAAAACAAATATTCCCTTTTGGGGCGGGGGCATTTTATGGGGTTTTTTTGTACAAAAAACCCAGAAATTGAAAATAAACAATAAAATAACGGGCATTAAATTTTTTGTTTAGGGGAATTAAAGATTCGGAAAACACCACCCCAAAGATCACCATCATCCGTTTCAAACATTTCAGGTTATCCCCCAGGATGGGGCTTCATTAGCAGCAGCATCATAAACAGACCCCCCACAGCCCCCCAAAAATTCACCATCACCCAAAAGGAAAAAAAAACCCTTTTTCCCCCTTGGAACCCAAACCTAGATGGGTTTTTGTGATAAGAACCCCAGTTTAGAAAAAAGGTTTATTGATGAAAAAAATTTCCCCGTTTTTTTAAGCAACGAACCTTCTTTCCGTCTGACTGGAAAACCCCCATTTCAAAAAATATGGTTTTTATTCCCCTGAGACCAGGGTACAGTCCCCCCCCAGCAGACTGATGGGTTTCAGGAAACTGCTGCTCAAGTGTATGGGCAAGAAATGGGAGAATGTGCAAAAGCTTTTGGGGGTAAAAAAATTTTTAACCTAATTTTTAAATGGGTGGAGTTTAAAGGCCAAAAATTATCCCAAATTTTAAGTGCTTGTATAACAACCCGAAGAAGGGGGAAAGGTCCCTTTCCCTTTTTCAAACAAACCCGAAAACGTCAGGAAATGCCAAAACACAGCAAATAAATTAAAAAGAAAATGGGAGTAAAAGCTATAACACATTTTAACAAAAATTCAAATGTCTAGTAAACCCTTTGGGGCACGGGCAATGCCCGCCCAAAAGTAAACCCCAAAAATGAAAGAGATTTAAAAACCCGGAGGGAATACCCAAAACTGCTAATAAAAATATGGTTGCCCGGGGCTCATTTTTCTGCACCTTTTAGCCAAAGACTTAAAATGTTCCAGAAATAAAGGCTAATGGGTTTTTGAAATTGCTAAATACTTCCGTAATAATCATTTTTCTAAACAGCTCTGAAAAGGATGGGTGGAAAACCCAAACTAACGCCCCACCAAAATTTTAGATGGAACCTGTGGGGACTGTTTTTAAACAGAAAATCAAAAATGGCCTATTTTTGAAAGAACTTTTGAAGAAAATCGAGATAAAAAGAGGGACTGTCCCCTGGGGCCCAAAAACCTTTTAACATTTGGGGTTAAAGAAATGTTGAACATATGCTGAGCTTTCCGAAACCCAACTCTCAAGCTTTAAACAAAATTAAAAAGAAAATTTGCTGTTTTAAAATTTCGGAGCTGTTGAAATTTGGGAAGGGAACTGGGTGAACACTTAAAAAAAAGAACTACACATGGGCAGAATTAAATTACAAGCATTAAAACAAACAAATGAGAAAAAGCACTTTACCCCACCAAATTTTTTGGCAAATATTGTCAATATCCAAAATCGGGTCAAAACAAATTGGGTGAGGAAGGAGGGTTTGCTATTACATGGGGATCCAAATAACCCTCCAAACTTTAAAAGCCAACTAAAAATAAACTTCAGAGCTAAGGGGAACCCCTTCAAAAAATAAAAAAATTTTTTGAAGATATTTTAAGGGAAATTTCCCCCAAACCCGTAAACTGGTGGAAGTCCCCTTAACCCTTTTGGATTTAAAAGACGTTCAAGTAAGGGTTTTTACTTTTTAAAAGCAGTACTCCCTTCCCGGGAGGGGTTGGGAAAAAATAAATTTTCTTTTCCCTTTTGGGCTCATTCATTCTAAAATTTAGAAAACGGTTTGGGGCCCAATAAAACAGGAAAGCTTTTTTTCTTTTTCCCTATTATGAATAGGAAAAAAAGAAGGAAAATGATGATTTAAATGACGACAAGTGAGCTACAGAGGGCAGCAGGGGCATTTTGTATTTTTAATTTTTCATGTGTCGGCTGGGGTTGGGCAAAGTCCCCAAGTTTTCCAAAAAAAATCTATAAATTTTTTTTTTAGGGGCCAAATTTTTTTTAAAAAAACATGGGGGTTTTTTTTTAAGCAAAAAAACTTATCTGTAATGTTTTTGTTTTATTTAATAAATCCATTTAAATTGTTATTAAGGTCAGGGGGTTATTTTTCTCCTTCCCAAATACAAAAAGAACATGGTGTCCAAAATTGAATGATTTAACCCCCTTTAAAATGGGGAGAAAAAAGTAATATAAAAAGTATTCTAAAAATCTTCATCTACTTGCAGTAAAATAGCAAAACTAGTTTTTGGGAGAAACCCCCTTTATTTAAAAAACACTGATTTAAAACAAGCCTTTTTCTGACTAAATGGTATTTAAAACGGGGAATTTTTAAAACAGGTTTTGATTTAAATCAAAACCAACCCCGTCCCGGGCAAAAAATTTTTAAAAAAACGTAACATTTTCAGTGTAATGGGCCCGGGGAAGGGTTTTTGTAAAAACTTAATATACCTTCTTTGAATTCTGTGGTTTTACATATCAGAACATATAAATAAAAAATAAATCTGATCTTAAAAATTTAATAAAAGCACAGATAAACAACACATGACAAATACTGTCATTATTTAACAAAAGTTAGGACAAAATACAGATTCAGTGTCAGAAAAAATACAGTACACCATTATAACTCTTAAAGGAGTTAAGAGGCTAAGAAGCAACATAGTGCTGTTAATCAAATGTCATTGATTAATTAGTCCTCAGCAAGTGTGAACACCTCCATAAAAGCAGAAGTTTTGGCAGTTTGCTAATCTTTAGCATTCAGGCAGGTGTTAAAACAATGCCCAAGGGGAAAACATTACAATAAACTTAGAGGGTGCCCAAATGTTGGGGCCCAGCAAAGGGGGGAACAGTTTATTCCCAAAAAATTTGAAATCCATCTTTTCCCTTAAAACAATTTAAACCATAACCAAAAACATTTGGGGAAAGTTTAAATTGAAACGAACCCCGAAATTGGGCACTTAAAAAAATTCAACCCCAAAATCGGGCCCCCTGTAATAAAAAAAGAGAAAAAAAAAAAACCAAGAGCAATATTTTTAGACCTTTTCAGGCATCAGTTTTGTATGGGCCCCCAAAGGGTTTATTACAATACAATTACAAAAAGACTTAACAAGTATGGCTTCTTTGAGAACCTCTTCCTCTTTAAAAGAACATAGCGGTATGGCTTAAGTTTGCAAGTTGCATCTAAACAAACCACAATACTTCTGGGACAAACGCTTTGGGAAAGACAAGACCATAGTAGAAATACCTGAAAATAATGCACAGCGCCATGTTTGTCAAAAACCAAACATAGCATATCTGCACAAATACCTTATACCTACTGTTAAGCATTATGGAGCAGTGGTGACGATTTGGACTTGTTTTCAGCCACAGGACATGGCCACCTGTCAGTCAATGAGTCAACTATGATTTCCAATGTATGCCAATACACTCTAGAGTATAATGTGAGACCATCTATCCAACAGCAAATCTAGAACAGAATTGCTGGAAAAAAGAATCAAGGTATTGCAATGGCCTAGTCAAATTCCAGACCTTAACCCAATTGAAATGCTGTATGAGGACCCTAGAAAAGTTGCACATACAGAATTGCCCACAAACCATTATACCAAAGCAACATTGTCAAGAAGAATGGGCCACCATTTCTGTAGAATGACGTGAGACTGATTGAGACTGAATCATTGTCAGGACTCAAACCCAGGGATGTGTCTTAAACGGCAACTCTTCACACTAAACGATCTAGCTCTCTGTGAAACTTGGGCTAGTTCCTTGTTCCTTTCAATTCCAGTTCCTCTGTTCCTAATTGGCTCCACTCCTTGTTTTTGTAAAATACATTATGACACAGTGGAATCTTGTGTGTTGCTGTTCTTCTGAGGTTTTATCTACCAAATTTCAAGATCTTTTATTGTGTCCTGATACTTAAACCATAGAACTCAAAGTTGGTATACTTTCTTTTTCTCAAGACTGTGTATATACGTAACCTGTCAAGAGCCCAAATTGTATGCAGTGATCAATGATGTTTTTTTTTAAATACTTTATTAACAAAAGCAGAGTATTAAAGAATATTTGTTTACATAAACTCAACATGAATCTCGGTACAATCAGTGTGATACTTAAAATTATCATTTCGAACAAAGAGTCCCGCTTGTATAATGGAGACAAAATAAATACAAGTATGCACAATGACCAAGTATTAATTCCTTCAACTGCTTCAGCAATTTTCTATTTTCTTCCCTTAACTATCCCAACTTCCCCACCTTCCCCACAACGAACCCCTTGCATTCTATTGCCTCTGTTCATCAATATCTAGACGACCCAAGCATTCTTTTATCTTTTCTGTCAGATAATATTCTGAGTATTTGAAGGGTTCCATAAGTTCTTTTATTTCGGAGTCTGTGAATACTTTAGATATAAATGGTTTCTACTTTCTAAAGAGTACTTTTGCAGATTTATCCTTATCTCTCTCCCCGTCTAACCTTTCTATATAAAACATTTGCTTATCACCTCCTCTACATCTGGTACTGAAGGTTTGATCCAGTGCCATAGTAAACATCGTTTAACTGATAAGAGCAGAACATGTACACCCCTGTCAGACAGCATCACCTCTTTGTGTTCCTCCTTTTTTCCTTCTCCATATACTGGAAAAGGAAACACTGTGGGGACATGGGAATGGTTATGTTCCATATATCTCTGATTAAATCCCTGATGCTCCTCCACAGGCTTTCTACCATTGGGCATGACCATAGAGCATGGAAAAGATCTGCTCTTTCCTTTTCACATTTTGGACATTTGGTCCAGTACTGAGAGCTGTGTTTGTAAGGAATATCAAAGGCATATATCGCTTTGTGTGCAATCCTAAATAATACCTCCCTCCACTGAACATTAACTGTGGCCTTTCTAACCATGTCAAAGCCCCTCAATATTTTCCTTGAGAGATCGTTGTCCTGCAAGGCATTTTCCCAGCTCTGGAACATGGAGTTTACTTATCTCCTCTGAGTCTTTACTGTTCAAGACGAAGTAAAGTCGTGATAGGAGACCTCTGTACCCCTTGATACTGCATAACTCTTTGAAATCCACTGTTTCCTCCAAAATTCTCAGGTTGGAGACGCCTGATCTGCTTAAGTTCTTGATTTGCATGAACTGAGATACTTGCTGTGGTTCTAAACCATATTTCTCTTTAACTTGTTCCCATGACATCAGTGTTCCCTCTCCCTCTGTCAAGATGTCCTTTAATTTTTTTGAATACCTTTACTTTTCCATTTTTGGAATAGTTTGTTTTCCCTACCTGCCTGAAACCCAGGCATTTCCCATAGCGGTAAATATGGTGACATAAGCATGGGCCTTTTGTATAGTTTTCTGACGTGTCTCCACGTTGTTAGGGTGTCCCTTAATACAACACTTTGTTTGACCTCTGGGGGATGTGATCTGTAAGGCATGTGCATTAATGTGTCTAAAGTGAATGGATGCGGCAATTGTTTTTCCAGATCCAAGTTGGAGTAAAATTTTGTTCCATCGATCCAATCCCTAATGTGCCTCCACATTGCTGCAATATTATATATTCTAATATTGGGAAGTTGAGCACCCCCCTGCTCCTTACTCGACATTAGTTTCATGATTCCTATCCTCGGCTGCTTGTCCCGCCATATAAATTTAGTAAACGTCCTTCTCAGGGTGTTGATGTCGCTGTGTTTAATTAGGACTGATATACTCTGCATAGGATAAAGCAATCGTGCAAAGCTCACCATTTTGATAAGCTGTGTCCGACCCATCAATGACAAAGGTAGGTGTTTCCATCTGTCTACTTCCGTCGTTATTTTTGTTATTAATGGTTTATAGTTCAAATTATATATCATTGATGATCTGTATCCTATTTTTATACCCAGATACGTTAAATGGGATTTCACTACCTCTACTCCTATGTCCTTTTGTTGGATATCCCCTTTATTCCCTAACTGTAATAGCGGACAATGATGTTTTTGATGGAATACGAAATACTAATTTTCTGCATATTGGGGCCTATTTTGAGTTGTATTTCCGTTGGGCATTGTAAGCAGACAAGCATATACATAAAATATTAGCTAGAAATACATGTACAAGTTTAAATACAAAAATTTGTGAGACAAAAGAGTTGGGATTGTAAAAAAAAACAAATACATATTGTGTAGTTACTAGTCTGGATATTATATACGGAGTGTCGTAGGCTACCACATCTAGTATGAGGGATACCTAATATCCATAGTAATAACTACACTGAACCACATTATAGGCAACATGTCCCATTAGGGCTGCACTATTTTTTTGGTGTATTTTGCAGCAAAAAACTGTTGACGTCGTATTCACTATATAAATGAACTGTCGTACGCCAAAACTAGACACAGTTTATGCCAGGTATGACACTTTGAATGTGCCTAAAGTATGCGCATCAAAATGCTAGTAATGATATGCTATGAGCCTTTTTTTTGGCATACGCTTAAATAATGCGCATTAAATATGCTATACAAGGTATACCACACACCAGGTTTTTGACAGGTTTATTTATTCAGGCGCATTATACACTCATTTAATGCATCGTAAAACTGGCGTGGGAGCGCCTCTTCTCTGATATGTCGCTCTATGTATTTAAGGGGTTGTCCGGCAAACCAACAAAAAACAGTTCTCAAATTGATGGTCTGAGTCTTGAGTTTATCTCCATGTGATGTTTTCTGTGCACATTTGTGCATTTTTTGTGCCCTGGAAAACTACAACTCCCAGAATACTTTGTTGTGCTTCCTCTCTACTTCTTCCTCCCCCCAAACTTATGGGGTAGTGTATGAAAACTGTCTAGTTCTAAGACTTTCTTTGTTGCCCATAGCAACCAATCACAGCTCCCCTTTGATTTCCAGAGCACCATATGAAATGAAAGGGAAGCTCTGATTGGTTGCTATGGGCAACAAAGACACCTAGAGAGTTTTCATATATGAGGCCCTTAGTTTCAATACACACATCATGTTTTCTCCCTCATGTTGAAAGTTTTGGAAGGCAGGACCAAAAAGGGTGTATTTTTTTTTTTTTTGTTTGTATGTTGAGACACACAAAGCTATTGAGCTTTCCTACATCATAGAGCTGCTGCAGAGCTGCAGGAATCCCACAGAAAATTTCAAGAAAGTATATTACAAAAGAGCCTAATTTTGGAAGAGACGTTATTTCCATTTTTTTTTCCACTTTAATGTACATCTATTGATTAGTTTTAAACCTGGGACATTTCAAGAGCCATAGACATATGGTCACCACAATAGCCTGAATACATTCATTGTTTTATGCAATTTTGCACATTTAGGAAATGATTCACACACATCATGGACATAAGGCTTAGAGGCTGACGGGCCCACTTAGGTGCAAGAAACTGTACCATTTTGTTAGGAACGACAAGTTGATGGCTTTATGCTGTCCAGCACTATTATGTTGATTCTCTGATATACGGTGCTATTTAATTATTGCTTCTTGTACTGCTGTTTCAGTTTTCTATTATAAGGTGGTGAAACCCATCTCATTTTATCTGTATGCCCAAGACCCCTAGATACAACAGTAGTATATACCTATAATGCTAGATATAGTTTATATACTTTGGTAGACCTGAGTTATTATGTGACATCTATATGTGATTTGGCAGTTTCTGCTTCACCGTGTGGGAAGTTTTTTAATGTTTACCTTATTTTTCATGCATTGAAGGAATTAAGTTATAATAATTATATAAATTGTATTGGGTGTAAGCTTGTGTTTGTAGTTTTATGGTTGAGTTCACACATACCTGTGCATGCTGCAATATGCCTTTTGTTGAAAGTAGGCACTGGCCAGTGTGTACTTTCAACAGCACTACAGCCCAGTCTCCTATTCAGTCCAGTATTCCCTTACGTGTAAGAGCCCGAAAGAAGTGACAGGTCACTTCCATTTATGAGCGTGTACAATGCATAGGAGAATACGTAGGTTTAATATAGTACTCAATGAGTGCTTTGATCATATTTGTGTGGCGTACTTCAGGTGCTTTGCAGCTCAACTGCGCACCGAAATACGTTGTGTAAACATACCTTAAAAGTATAAGGGTATGTTCAGACGGCGAATTGGGGCGCGTACTATACGCGCCGCAATATGCTGGGTGTTTTGGAAGCATGCGCTGATCGGCGTGTAATTCCAAAGCGGGGGGCGGGGTGGGGGTCGTAAGCGCCACAAACAATTGACATGTCAATTCTCTCCCTGGGCGTATGATACGATCGTATTGTATGCCCGGGGAAACAACAAGTGATAGCTCTCTATAAGTGTCACGAATTATCATAATTGCAGCATGCATTTCGCCGTGTATAAAGTGCAATATGCAGCGAAATGCGCGCACAAATATGCAGCAAAATAAGCAGTGTGAACATATCCTAAGTGTCGCCATACCAGTGTTTCATGCTGTAGACTGACCCATTTTGGATAGGTTATGGCAAAAGTGTACAAGACAGAGGAGCCAAGACCATAAAAATTCTTGTAAAGTATTGTATACCTGCAGTTAATACTTTGGATCTTAGATATGTCTCTTAAACAGTACTGTAAGCCACATACACACATGTATAGACGGCATAAAACTATGTATGATCTGTACATCTATTAATTAGTTCGAAAACTGAGACATTTTGAGAGCAACCGGACAAGAGGGGTTTGACTGGTACGCAAGCAACTCTCTCTGTAATTACAGGTGGAACATGCAACCACATATTGTACCAATGTATTAGCTAAAACGTCCTGAAATTCATCTTGTGGTTCTTGAAAACTGCTACTGTGAGGATGTGAGGTACATCCAGGTGACCGCTGCTGGCATTCACTGGCATCAACAGGTCACTGTATATGTGGTCACATGGATACACAACATATCATTCCTGCAATAATGCTAACAAAATATGGTGTGGACAGAGTGTTAAAAATGGAGCATTATGGGATTTAACTGGAAAGAAAAAAAATATGAACTACACATATACAAAACACACACTTTTTCAATTCAACCTTTTGATTTCTATGGTTGAAAAAAAACAATGCAAATATGAAAAACAAATTGTCAATGTTCTTTTTCTATAATAAAACAACCTAATACACATCTAATATACAGAAGTGTGAATTTTAAACTCACAGACAACCCCTTTATACATTAAACACACTTTAAAAGATGGGAATCAACACAGTGAACACATAAACAAAGAGTAGCTCTAGATGACCAGATTTGCCTGGAAAAAGCAGACATGTATATTTATGGCTGTAAATGAGGGTTCATGTAGACCTGGGCCCCAAATTGAGTTAATTCATATTGATCAGTAATACCTAATGTCGAGAGAAAGCAACAATGCTAAATCTTTTTTTTTCCTTCTTATTCAAGTTGGTTACCTTGCACCATTCTTTACAGGATAACTCAAACTAGGAGAAAAGCCAAGGAAGGACACTTCGGTATGCACACCATCCACATAGACAGCTATGCTGGACAATAAACTGTAACCAAGCAGTTTCCATCCAACATAAAAACTTTAGTCGCCAGACACCATGGATCACATAGGAACTGAATTTTCATATTAAACAGTCAGTGTACCACAAAGTCAGGGAATACTTAGCTGAAAAAAAACCACTAAATATTCATATCTGATATTTCTGCCAGGCATAAAGCACAACTACTAAAACTGAATATACAAATTATTGTACAGACATACATTGTGACGATATACCTTACATCACTATTAAAGATTTATCCATATAATAGTATCTTGGGGTGGTTTAAGAACACCTAATGAGAATCTGGTCAGTAGATGGTTGTTTGTTAGTGTTCAAACATTGCTACTTGAAAAACAACCTGACAAACAGAACAAAGGAAACAGCCAAATATCACTTGGAGACCATATAACTCTAAATATAACTAAGAAAAAAAAGTTACTTTCCAACATAAAGTATTGTTGATGCAGCTATATTTAATGACATACATACAGAGCTGTTGGTAACAGTAATACTAATGAAGCCATAAAAGATGAACGAAAGTTTCTACTCAACCACCTAATTTTCCAAAAGCAAATGGGTTCCCCTGAAAGTTCTCTTCACAGAATAGATCTCTCACTGGAATCCTTTATTTGTGCATTAAGGGTTACATTGATTGCATTGGACTCAAAGGTAATTGATTAAATTCTTTTCAGGATCTGTACCTTGGGAATAAAGCCCTCCATACTGCCTCCCATACAGCTGATGTTTACACTGTTGGTGGAGACATACTAGACATTACAGCACAGTAGCATGTATAAGTGTAAACATATATTTAAAAACTATTTAGAACAAACATACATATTTTGCATAAATAGGAAAATACATTCAGATTCAGAAATTTGAACGGTTTGGGACACAAATTTGATTGATATATCTTTATAAATGTATATGTACATAAGTTCAATAAACTGTAAGTCATGTGGTTACATACTATATGGAAAAAAATATTTTACTTAAACAATCCTAGAAGCAAAACATTGGCATTGGTAACATTGTTTTCAGGGCCTACGGAAAAAACTCCATGCTTCTCGGTTCTTCTTATGCATTTACATTGCTGTCTACATGTAAAGCAGGGAATGCAGGCAGCCTGACTATGACTGGAGTCTACGTTTCTTGTTTCTCAATAGAGTCAAGGTAAAGCACATAGCTAACCTCTTCAAGCTCACTGCAGTAATTGAGAACCTCTGTGAACTGGTCCACTCCAGAGTGGGTAACACAACAACGAATTGGCCCTCAGACCTGCAAGCAGACAGCCAGCATAATTCCACCTCTTTGGTATTCTAAGAAGTACTCTTTGCTGCAGAATATGACAACACACACTTAGAAAATTCCAGCCGTGCAAAGCCTTGGCTCACTCTACATACCCTAAAATAACGAGTTGTTCAATGGAAACATGCAGACAAAAAGACGGACAAGAAATTGGTCATAGCCCAGCAAAGTGTGACCCTACAGGTTCTGCTGTTTGTTGATGTTGGGATGTCACAATTGGAAAAAAAAAAAAAATCTATGATCTACTAAAATGCAGTGCCAACGTCAGAGGCAAACCAGGTATTCATGGCTCTTCATGGGACTGGGAGCTAAAGGAACTGAAGGTCATATAGTAACAGCGGAATGCAGCTGAAAAGGTTTCATTTTAATCATGTAACCCCCTGTCTACACTCCTTGCAAGAGATAAACGCAGGCCATGGGGAGATACCAAATACAGGGGCACCGAAATCCATTCCCTACATAAAACACCAGCATCTGTGTAAATTAGCCTGAAAATGCTTGTGTTTTGTTCTTGATATTATTGGATAAAGCCATGAGGAGCTTCACAGAAAGGTGTCCTGAAAAATGAATGGGACTAAGAAATGCTGTTAATCTACTTATGGAAGAAGCCTACACAGTTTACTGCAAATATTAACCCAGTGATGGCTGTTTTCACTGCATCACATAAAAGCGCCAATGATGCTGCATGGAAATCACATCTTGTATGTATTTGTAACATAAAGAGACAAATCTTCACAATATGTTCACTCCAGCTTGGATTTCATCGGAATGGCACTGCCATGCTCCCAGGGTATTATGAAGAGGCAGAAATGAGTAACAGCCTGCCACTGTTTTGATTTTTTTTTTCTACTTTTGAGAGGTGGTTCGTGTTCGGAATATTTGCAAGCTAATCAGAAAGTATTGCAGGATGTCAGTGCCATAGTCAATGCATATAACCCAACTGAAAGGGGCATACATGCCAACTACCTGCATTTGCAATATTTACCAAATAAATCTTCAGGGGAAAAACAAAAAAAACACACAAAAAACACAAAGTTGCCACTCCTCTAGGAGATGAGCACACACCAGACCCGAATCACATATCTTCTCGAGCCAATAAAATTTAAAAATGAAGGGCTTTAGGGACAGTACACAAACACGGCATCGGCCTCATGGCAGGATGATTTTCTTCTCTAATCTCATGAAAGATCTAGTGCTCCTCAGAAGACACCAATAAGATGATATGAAGGTAGAATCATGCAATGTGTATTTTTTCATGCTTACCAGTTGGGTTCTTGTTTTTCTTAAGACTCTTGCCACAAAGACACTGCAGCATATGCGTTCCTTTGCTGAAAATGTTCCAAAGAAACCACATTGATTTGGGCGAAAAGCAATCCAGCAGCTTAGACACCCTGAGAAAGAAGAGATCCTTGTGGTTGCATAATAAGAGATTGTGATCAGTTCTCCAGAACAAGGGTACCAATTTAACCATAGAAAATGATTATTTTCCTAGCGTCTCCCAGTCTTGTTTCCGTGCAAGGTTTATTTCTTTAGAGACTCCTCAATTAGAGAACAGTGTTGTATCTTTTTTTTTTTTCCGCTCTCAGATAAGGTTAAGATTAATGATTATTACTACATCAACAGTGGGCTGTTACCAAAGTGTGCAATTTTCCTTTCCAGCATGCAGCCGAATGAAAGTAAGCTAAAGAAATCCCAAGAGAGGCCAAAAAAACTAATCTTAGAGCAGTGAGACATGTACGATCCCCGAAGTAAAAACCATTGCCTAGCACTTGATTGCTATAAGGAAGGGTGGATCTGTAGAGCATCCAAAGCCAAAGCAGGATACATGTTACTAAAAGACTGCAGTTGTAGCACCAAGCACAACAAATATCACCCAATCAAGATGATGATGGCATAAACTCCCCTCTGTAAGTGTCAATGTTATTACCATCAATCCCCAGTGATCTGTGCAATCTTATTTAACCTGCAATTCCAAGTCACCCAGCAGAAGTGTAAATCCAGATCTCCTTAATAGAGGATTACTGTGGGTGGAAAGAGAGACAGATCTCTTCCCTGCTCTCACTCTCCCTGCTGCTTCAAGCACTGGTGTGCATTAGAAATAAATTTCCCTGTCTTTCACTCCCTGTGCTTGGCTCTGAATTGCAGGCACAGATAGAGTAGGAGGAGTTGGAGAGGTTTTTTTCCATTTTTTTTATAAAAAGCTTTATTTGAATCTACAGGAATAGACACTTTTGTTTCATGATGAGACAATTCTAAAACCTCACAAGGCTCGCTATGGTTAATGCAATATTCATGACAACATTTAAAAGCTGATTTGATTAGCTGTGTTACCATAGGTATCGTCTCAGTCTGAGCCCTGGCTTTTATTTCTTGCATTCAATACACTTTGCACTACATAAGAAGCTATAATGTTTTAAACGAAACACTATGCAAATACTTCATGTGGTGTATGTTAATAGATACATAAAAGATACATGCATTCTGTATTTTGCACAGGGAAAACATTCTTGGAGACCATCGCTGTTACATGTGCTACCATAATATAACCATCAATCACATAGTTGCTAATCGCATTGACAGTACGAACAATAGCAATATAGAGCAATGTGATGCCTATATGTAGAGCAATGTGATGCCTATATGTAGAGCAATGTGATGCCTATATGTAGAACAATGTGATGCCTATATGTAAAGCAATGCAATGCCAATATGTAGAGCAATGCGATGCCTATGTGTAGATTAATGTGATGCCTATATGTAGAACAATGTGATGCCTATATGTAGAACAATGTGATGCCTATATGTAGAGCAATGTGATACCTATATGTAGAGCAATGTGATGCATAAACAGTGGGTACAGAAAGTACACTCTGCACCCCATCTTGAAAGAAAAAAAAACAGAAATGTAGATATTTTTGCAAATTTATTAAACAAGAAAAACTGAAATATCACATGGTCTTAAGTTTTCAGACCCTTTGCTCAATATTGAGTAGCAGCACCCTTTTGAGCTAGTACAGCCATGAGTCTTCTTGGGAATGATGCAACAAGTTTTTTCACACCTGGATTTGGGGATCCTCTGCCATTCTTCCTTGCAGATCCTCTCCAGTTCCCTCAGGTTGGATGGTGAACGTTGGTGGACAGCCATTTTCAAGTCTCTCCAGAGATGCTCAGTTGGGTTTAGGTCAGTGGCTGGGCCAGTCAAGAATGGGCACAGAGTTGTTCTGAAGCCATGGCTTCATTGTTATTTTAGCTGTGTGCTTAGGGTCATTGTCTTGTTGGAAGATGAAACTTCAGCCCAGTCTGAGTTCCAGAGCACTCTGGAAGAGGTTTTCATCCAGGATATCTCTGTATTTGGCCACATTCATCTTTCCTTCAATTGCAACCAGTCGTCCTGTCCCTGCAGCTGTAAAACACCCCCATAGCATGATGCTGCCACCACAATGTTTCACTATTGGGATTGTATTGAGCAGGTGATGAGCAGTGCCTGGTTTTCTCCACACATACCGCTTACAATTAACACCAAAAAGGTCAATCTTTGTCTCAAACCAGAGAATCTTATTTCTCATAGTCTGGGAGTCCTTCGTGTTTTTTTTTGCAAACTGTATGTGGCTTTTCAGATGTTTTGCACTGAGGAGAGGCTTCTGTCAGCACACTCTGCCATAACGCCCCGACTGGTGGAGGGCTGCAGTGATAGTTGACTTTGTGGAACTTTCTCCCATCTCCCTACTGCATCTCTGGAGCTCAGCCACAGTGATCTCGGGGTTCTTCTTTACCTCTCTGACCAAGGCTCTTCTCCCACAATTACTTAGTTTGGCTGGACGGCCAGGTCGAGGAAGAGTTGTGGTCGTCCCAAACTTCTTCCATTTAAGGATTATGGAGGCCACTGTGCTCTTAGGAACCTTGAGTGCTGGAGAAATTCTTTTGTAACCTTGGCCATATCTGTGCCCTGCAACAATTCTGTCTCTGAGCTCCTTGGGCAGTTCCTCAGACCTCATGATTCTCATGTGGTCTGACATGCACTGTGAGCTGTGAGGTCTTATATAGACAGGTGTGTGCAGGGCCGCCATACAGGGGGTACAGGGGCTACTCCTGTACCGGGCCCAGTTAAATAAGGGGGCCCGCTGCAAGCAGGTCCCCTTATTTCACATTATAGACTGGCGCACAGCCGCCGAGCGCTACAATTTTGATAGGGCCCGGCTGGCGCTGCTGAGACGGGGCCGGCGCTCCCGGTCACAGCTGCAGTCACATACACATAGTTGCTTTACACTTACTTCCCCTGCGCTGTGACCGGAGCCGGGGCCCTCCTCTCTCTGACTGCGGCCCGGATGATTAACTACATCAGTGAGGCCCCGCCCTCTCTCTTCGCATCCTGCTGCTGGCCAGTACAAGGCGGCGCGGACAGAGAGAGGAGGGCCCCGGCTCCGGTCACAGGGCAGGGGAAGTAAGTGTAAAGCAACTATGTGTATTTGACTGCAGCTGTGGCCAGGAGCGCGGGCCCCCTTTTATCAGCATCTCCTCCTCTCCCCAGCCCTGTAGCCCTTCTCCCCACAGCCCTATGTGTGAGGGCCCCCTCCTCTCCCCACAGCCCTGTGTGTGGGGGCCCCATCCTCTCTCCACAGCCCTATGTTTGGGGGCCCCCTCCGCTCCACACAGCCCTATGTTTGGGGGCCCCCTCCGCTCCACACAGCCCTGTGTGTGGGGGCCCCCTCCGCTCCCCACAGCCCTGTGTGTGGGGGGCCCCCTCCTCTCCCCCCCGGCTTGTGAGTGGGGGCCCTCTCCTCTCCCCACAGCCCTGTGTGTGGGGGCCACCTCCTCTCCCCACAGCCCTGTGTGTGGGGGCCCCCTCGTCCCCACAGCCATGTGTGTGGGGGCCCCCTCGTCACCCCACACACACACACACACACACACATGGCTGGGGGGATGAGGGGGCCCCCACATACATGGCTAGGGGGATAAGGGGGCCCCCACCCACACACATACACACAAGGTTATCTACCTCCCTGGCTACCTACCTCCCTGGCTACCAGCTACCTGGCTACCTACGTCCTTAGATACCCAGCTACATACCTACCTACCTATTACCTACGGGGGGGCCCACTACCTACGTATGGGAGGGGGCTATATACCTAATTACTAGGGCACAAAGGGGTAATTATTACAATTTGGGGCACTATGGATGGGGAGTTTGTACATGGGGGGGCACCGATGGGATTATGATAAAGTGACGAGTCTCAGGTGTTGGTGTTGTGAATTCTGCAGGGACGAGTGGTGGCCGGGAGAAGTCGTCATGGTGGCCTGGACCAGATGGAGAAGAAAAGGGAACGTGAACGACTCATCAGACAAGACATCAACTGTAAGTCACTAAATGTAACTGTGTGTACTAGTATCTACCACTATATAGTCACTGTATGGCAGTAATATTGGTCTTATTGTAATTAATTATAGAAAGTGACCGTATGATGGTATTATTCAGCAATTGCATTTTTTTACTGGGAGCGGGGCAATAGGGTTGCTGGTGGTGGGGTTTGTAGGGGGGCCCAGACACTTCAGCTGTATGGGGCCCAGAAATTTCTGTTGGCGGCCCTGGGTGTGTGCCTTTTCTTATCAAGTCCAATCAGTTTAATTAAACACAGCTGGACTCCAATGAAGGAGTAGAACCATCTGAAGGAGGATCAGAAGGAAATGGGCAGCTTGTGAGTTAAATATGAGCATCACTGCAAAGGGTCTGAATACTTATGACCATGTGATATTTCAGTTTTTCTTGTTTAATAAATTTTCCAACATATCTACATTTCTGGGGTTTTTTCTTTCAAGATGGGGTGCAGAGTATACATTAATGAGCAAAAAAATTAACTTTTTTGATCTTACCAAATGGCTGCAATGAAACAAAGAGTGAAAAAATGAAAGGGGTCTGAATACTTTCTGTATCCACTGTATATAGAACAATGTGATGCCTATTTGTTAAGCAATGTGTCACTGGTTGTCCCGCCTTCGTGGGGCGGGCTGCGGGCACATCCTTGTCCCGTCCGTGCCAACCCCCCCCCCCCCCCCACTCCGGGAACGAGTGGCGCCGCATTCCGCATGTCGGGCCGCGGGCGCACTTGTTTCCCCTAGAGCCAGGACTTACCTAACCGCGTTCCTGTCCCCGTGCGTCTCTGCTGGCTGACGTGCGCGCGAGCATCACCTAGTGCATGTGCGGCAGTTCTTAGAGATTTAAAGGACCAGCGCGCCAGTAATTGGATTATTGTTGACCGCTGGTCCTATATAAGGTTACCGCCCCGGCACTTCCGCGTCGGATCTATTGTGCCCCTTGCCTTTAGAGAAAGCGTTCCGAAGTGTGTCCTATTGTCTACTGTGTTCTGACCCTCTTGCTATGTCTCTTGACCACGAACCTTTGCCGCCTGCCCTGACCTCACCGCCTGTCCCTGACTACGTCTACGCCTTACGATTCTGTACCCCGCTCACCCTTGGCTGCCACCGCAAGCAAGTCACGTCAGTGGAAGCGACCTGGTAGTTTCCCGCCGCAGCAAGTCCATCCCTCTTTGCAGCGTGCTCTGGTGAAAACCGGGTTCTACTTAAACTCCGCTCCCTGGCGTTGGCTTATACCATCACCTGCGGTGGTCCAGTGGATCCACTACCTGCCCAGCCATTACAGTTAGATCCAGCCATGGATCCCGCCAAGGTGCCGCTGCCTAGCATTGCGGATCTCTCCACCATGGTTGCCCAGCAGTGTCAGCAGATCGCGCAGCAGGCCCAGCAGTTGGATCAGTTGACCGCCTTGATGCGCAAATTCTCACGTCTCAGCAACAGTCGCCGCCTCCGCCTGTGGTTCCGGCTACACCTGCGGTCCCCTCGCCTTCTGTGGGCCCCAAGCTCCGGCTTCCACTACCATCTAAGTTCGACGGGGACCCGAAGCTTTGCAGGGGCTTCATAACTCAATGCTCCATGCACGTCGAACTGATGGCCGATCAATTTCCCACAGAAAGGGAAAAAGTGGCATTCGTGGTCAGCCTACTCTCCGGGACAGAGATGACTCCGTGACCGCAGACCTACAGGCCTTCCTCCAGGAATTTTCGTGGCGTCTTCGAAGAACTAGCGTGTGTGTCTTCTGCCGAGACGGCGCTCCTGAACCTTCGCCATAGTGACTCCTCTGCAGGAGACTATGCCGTACGATTCCGTACTCTGGCCTCGGAGTTATCCTGAATGACGCAGGCCGTTGCGCCACCTTTAAGAAGGGTCTACCCAGCAGAGTGAAGGACGCATTGGCCGCTAGAGACCTTCCATCCTCTCTGAGCGAACTCATCCACCTGGCCACCCGCATTGATGTACGTTTCGCCGAGAGACAGGAGGAACTCCACCAGGAACAAGACGTCATACTTCCTCGCCGTCTGCCTGTGTTACAGAGGCCTCCACTGCCGTTTCCGCAACCTTCCAGTGAGGAGCCCATACAGGTGGACTGGGTTCTCTTGTCAGAGCAGGAGCGGTCTCATCGCCAGGCGGAGAATTTGTGTCTGTACTGTGCCAGCCTGGATCACTTCCTTCGAGTCTGCCTGCTACGTCCCCAGCGGCCCCGTAAACACTCGCACCTAGGTCCCGTAGGAGAGGCGTCCCTGGGTGCTAATTCTTCCTCTCCGTTTGGACAATGCTGGTACAAGTCACGACGGACACTGGCCTCTCATTTCAGGCCCGCGCCTTCCTGGGTTCTGAGTCTGCCGGGAACTTTATCCATGCCTCCCTGGTCTCGCGAAATCGTCTGCCCCTGGTCCGGCTGGAAAAACCTTTGGTGATTTCATCCGTCTCTGGGGAACTACTGAGCGACTCCATCCAGTACATCACCAGGCCGGTGTCCCTCCAGGTGGGGGCTCTGCACAAAGAAAAGATCTCCTTCCACGTGCTACCTAGGTCTTCGTCGACGTTCCTCTTGGGGCTTGCAACGTCATGCCCCTACGGTTGACTGGAGGACTGGCGAGGTCTTGCGTTGGGGACCAGATTGCCAGAATCTGTCTGGTCGCACCCCGCCCGGTGTGTGCCATTTCTCCGCAGTCATCTTCCAAACCTCTGCCAGGTCTACCAACGGAGTACCAGGACTTCGCTGATGTGTTTTCAGAGAAGGTGGCCGAGGCGCTGCCGCCCCCTCGGGCCCCATGATTGTCCGATTGACCTTCTTCCCGGGACCAGTCCTCCTCGGGGAGGGTCTTTCCTTTGTCCATACAGAGACTCTGGCCCCTGTTGGCCTATATAACAAGAGAACTTGAAGAAGGGCTTTATTCGAAAATCCTCCTCCCCAGCTGGAGCGGTTTTTCTTTGTTGAGAAAAAGGATGGTTCTCTACGCCCCTGCACGATTACCGAAGCCTTAATAAAATCACTGAAGAACCATTATCCGTTACCTCTTATTTCGGAACTCTTTGACCGGCTCCGGGGAGCCAAGTTCTTTTCTAAACTAGATCTGCGAGGAGCATATAACCTCGTTAGAATTCGAGAGGGCGATGAATGGAAGACTGCCTTTATCACGCGTGACGCGCACTTTGAATACTTAGTGATGCCTTTTGGGCTGCAACGCTCCAACCGTCTTTCAGGCATTCGTCAATGACCTCTTTAGAGACCTCCTTTATCCTGTGTCATCGGCTACTTGGACGACATCTTGATTTTTTTCTCCTGATCCTCAGACCCATCGGATGCAGGTACGCCAGGTACTGAGTCGTCTCCGCAGCAACCGGCTTTACGCCAAGTTGGAGAAATGCCTTTTTCAACGGAGAGCCTTCATTCTGGGTTATATCATCTCAGATAAGGGTCTTCAGATTTGGATCCAGTGAAGTTTGGCCGTTTCTGCAGTGGCCTCGACCTATGGACTTCGGGCCATACAGGCTTCTTGAGTTCGCTAATTACTTATCGGCAATTTATTCCCCATTTTTCTTACAAATTTGGGGGCACCCATTGTGGCCCTCACTAAGAAGAACGCCAACCGAAACTCTGGTCACAAGCGGACGAAAAGGCATTTTCGAGCTCAAGTCGGCTTTTGCCTCTGCACTCATCCTGTCTCGCCCGGACCCAGAGAAACCTTTCGCTTTTGAGGTGGATGCCTCCTCTGTGGGAGCTGGGGTGGTGCTCATGCAAAAAGGGTCCAAGGGCAGAACTCTCACGTGCGGATTCTTTACTCCAAGCCTTCTCTCCGGTGGGAGGAATTACGCCATCGGGGACCGGGAATTATTAGCCATTAAGCTAGCCCTGGAGGAATGGCGCCACCTCTTAGAAGGGGCTCATCATCCACTTGATGTTTACACTGACCATAAAAACCTCCTGTACCTCCATTCAGCCCAACGTTTAAATCCTCGCCAGGTCAGGTGGTCGCTGTTCTTTTCACGTTTCGACTTCCGGATTCACTTCCGCCCGGCAGAAAAAAAACATCAAGGCTGACGCCCTCTCCCGCGCCTCCGATACCATAGGAGAAGACCCCGGCCCTCAGCATATTATACCCCCAGGACGTTTGGTTCATGTTGCTCCGGTTGACCACCAACGGATTCCTCAGGGGAAGACTTGCGTGCGTCCGGCTATCCAGAGGAGGATTCTAAAATGGGGACATTGTGCCCTGGTGGCTGGGCACCCTGGTGCTCGAAAAACTTATCTGCTGATCTCCCGCTTCTACTGGTGGCCGATGCTTGCAAGGGACACAAGGGAGTTTGTGAAAGCCTGTACCACCCGTGCCCGGGATAAGACGCCCCGTCACAGCCCATCTGGTCTTCTGCACCCCTTGCCAACACCGGAGTCCCCATGGTCCCAGGTGTCTATGGATTTTATCTCCGACCTTCCTCCATCCTCTGGTAATACTGTTATTTGGGTGGTCGCAGACCGTTTTTCTGAGATGGCACACTTGCCGTTGCCAGGTCTGCCCTCCGCTCCTCAGCTCGCTGCTCTCTTCTTCGAGCACATCTTCAGGCTACACGGCCTTCCACTTCACATCGTCTCGGACCGCGGGGTCCAGTTCGTTCTGGTGAGCCCTCTGCTCCCAGTTACAAGGAAAATTGGACTTTTCCTCGGCTTACCATCCCCAATCCAATGGTCAAGTGGAGAGGATCAATCAAATCCTTGGCATGTATCTTCGCCACTTCGTCTCGGCCCGTCAAGACAACTGGTCTGGTCTGTTGCCCTGGGCTGAGTTCTCATATAACTCCCTGGACTCTGAATATACGGGCTCTTCACCATTCTACATTGTCAATGGACTGTATCCCCGCCCACCCCTCCCTCTGCCTTCTGTCTCAGAGGTTCCTGCAGTGGACACCCTGGTCCGGGACATGACTGCCATTTGGGAGCAGACTCGCCAATCTCTTCAGCAAGCTACCGTCTGCATGAAGTCCCAGGCGGAGAAGAAGAGGAGACCGGCCCCAACTTTTGCTCTAGGAGATAAGGTGTGGCTATCGACCAAGTACGTCTGGCTCAAGATACCAAGCTATAAACTAGGTCCACGGTTCCTAGAGCCATTTGAGGGGTTACAGAGGATAAATCCGGTTGCCTATAAACTCCGGCTCCCTCCTACCATGCGTATCCCAAATTCTTTCCATGTCTCCCTGCTGAAGCCTGTGGTGCTCAATCGCTTCTCTCGGAAAGTCGCCTCCTCCCTCCCTGAAGCGGAGGCCTCCATCGTGTTCGCAGTGAAAGAGATTCTGGCTATGAAGTCTATCAAGCAAGCAAGTCACATCAGTGGAAGCGACCTGGTAGTTTCTCGCTGCAGCAAGTCCATCCCACTTTGCGGCGGGCTCTAGTGAAAACCGGGTTCTACTTAGACTCCGATCCCTGAAGTTGGCTTATACCATCGCTTGTGGTGGTCCAGCGGATCCACTACCTGCTCAGCCGTTACACAATGTGATGCCTTTATGTAGAGCAATGTGATGCCTATACGTAAAGCAATGCGATGTGTTTATGTAGAGCAATGCGATGCCTATATGTAGAACAATGTGATGCCTATATGTAGCGCAATGTGATGCCAATATGTAAAGCAATGGGATGCCAATATGTAAAGCAATGTGATGCCTATATGTAGAACAATGTGATGCCTATATGTAGAACAATGTGATACCTATGTGCAGAGCAAGGTGATGCCTATGTGCAGAGCAAGGTGATGCCTATGTGCAGAGCAATGTGATGCCTATGTGCAGAGCAATGCAATGGCTATGTGCAGAGCAACGCGATGCCTGTATGTAGAGCGAATTGATTCCTAGATGTAGAGCGATGCGATGCCTATGTTACGAGTAGTCGTAAGTTCTATTGTTGTATGATAGTAATATGTTACCTTCTCTCCATGCCTTATTATGTAAAAAGTGTTGTATATTGTTTTATTAATTTCTTTGGTTACCATAGCAACCCGACACTAGCGTGTATGTGTGTGCACATCTTTCTTTTTTCCTGTGACACGCATTTTAACTTTCCAGACAATTAATATTTTATCTCATCCCAGTCATCAGAAGAATCTATTCAGTCAGAATGGATAGCAATGAAAGGATGGACGTGAAAAAAAAAGGAAATTATGTAAGCACAAATCATTTCAATACATTTTTATCCAGTGCTAAAAGGTGTGTTCTTATTAACTATTATATGCAAGATAAATGAAGTAGAGTTCCTTTAATCTGGCATTATTAAATATTCTGAATTATTGGATGTTAATAAATGTACAAGAAACGAGATGCTTCAGATGGACCCTGTATAGTGACATATGGAGTCCCTATAAAGCCATATTATGGGGCTACAGGTATTTCCTTTGCAACCATACATTGCTTCCGTCAGCTAGATAGATCAACACATATACAGTAGATGGAGAAAGGACAAATATATGTTTGTATATATACTGCATATACAGCGGGTAAAATAAGTATTGAGCATGTCACCAATTTTCTAAGTAAATATATTTCTAAAGCGGCTATTGCCATGACTTTTTCATCAGATGTCAGAAAACCCATAAAATACACACAGACAAAGAAATCAAACTATACATGTTCATAAATTGTGTGTAATACTGAGCCATAACACAGGGAAACAGTATTGGACACGTGAAGAAGGAGAGGGGAAAGAGACTTGGAAAGTCATGACCAGCTGAGATCTATCGGTCGTTACAAAGCATGCCTGCCACTTCGTGAAAAATAATATCAGCTGGTTCAACTAATGGCCTATAAAAAAGTGTCTTATTACCAAGATTCCACACAAGAAACCTCTCATACAACCAATGAGCTGTCTCAAGACCTTCGCAACCTTATTGCTGCAAAACATACTGATGGTACTAGATGCAGAAGAACTTAACTACTCAATGCTCCAGTGAGCACTGTTGGTGTCATAATCCAGAGGTGGAAAGAACATAATTTCACCATAAATAGGCCATGACCAGGTGCTCCCTGCATCATGGTGTGGGGCTGTTTTCAGCATATGGCACTGGCAAACTTCATATAATTGAAGGAAGGATGAATGGATAAATGTACAGAGAGATTCTTAATAAAATCTGCTTCCATCCTGTAACGGGTGAGCGAGGAAAGCGGGTAGTGGACCCACTGGACCACTGCCGGGCTTGCTCTGAGGGGGCATAACCAAGTGGCCATCGGGCATGGGTATCTTCACAGAGCCTTTGATGGTAAGGTTGGCTGACCCAACAGCCACCAGGTGCTACCTCAGAGCAGTCCCCAGCAGTGGCAGCTGACCAGAAGGCAGAAGTGCCAATGCTAAGCACCAACGATAAGGGACAGAGACAAAGTAGATTTAGAAGTAAATATGTGCAGGTACAAACAAAGACAGGACAAAACAGATGCAAAACAGGAGGATAAGCAAAAGGTAAAGGGAACAATAAATGGGGACAGACTGAAGACACCAAGAACATAACCCAAGACATAAGCTAAACTCAGGCAAGAAACCAAGGCATGACCAGGGCAGGAACACGGGCAGAGAACAAGGCAAGGAAACTCACAAAGACACAGACAGAGACACAAAGAGACCACATGGGCACACTGGACTGCTAACAAACCAGATCAGAAACCACACAGCAACAGACTACAAAAGACACAACATGACACAAAAACAACAACATCAAAAACAACAACATGACACAACAAGGATCAGGCAGGGAGTGTGAGGAGAAGCAGGCTTATAAACCCACAGGTGGGAAGGGGATTGGCAGGGGAAGCCCAACCCTGCTGCACACTGTGGAATAAAGGAAGGGAAGTTTGTGGCCGCCGCCCTCTATAGAGACAGGGAATCAGGGCAGCAGCCAAGATGGGGGGAGCAGCAATCACAGGTGAGTAAAAAAGAGGCTACAGGAGCGCTCACAGCGGCACTGCACCAGGAAACAGATCTGCGATGGGGACATAGGTACGACTGCGGTTCGCACAGAGGCCGCAGCGAAAGGACAGGATGTGGCACGGACCGTGACAGACCCCCCCCCCCTTTAAAACCCCCCCTTTCCCCCTCCTCCAATCCACAAAATGGAAATTCCACCTAGTCTGGGGACCGAAACAATCCGGGGGAACCCCAAAACCAATACGGTACACACCGTACGGGAATACCTGGAAATGGAGGGGGCACGGGAACAAAAGGGGCACTAGGGGAAAATGGGAGGGGGGAACCCAGGGCGAGACCAAGCCACGGGGACTAGAAGCCAGGGGGAGACCGTAAGCCACGGGGACCAAAGGCTCAGGGCGAGACCGTAACCCCCCCCTGGGGGGCCAGAAGGCTCAGGGCGAGACCCTAAGCCAGGGGACTCAAAGGCTCAGGGGGAGACCGTAGGGACCGGGGGCAACCGGCCCAAAATCAGAAGCTCAGGGCGAGACCGTAAGCCACGGGGACTAGAAGGCCAGGGCGAGACCGGTAGACCACGGGACTCAGAAGGCTCAGGGCGAAACCGTAAGCCACGGGGGTCAGAAGGTCAGGGCGAGACCGTAAGCCACGGGGACTCAGAAGGCTCGGGCGAGACCGTAAGCCACGGGGACTCAGAAAAGGCTCAGGGGGAGACCGTAAGCCCCCGGGGACTCAGAAGGTCAGGGCGAGACCGTAAGCCACGGGGACTCAGAAGGCTCAGGGCGAGACCGTAAGCACGGGGACTCAGAAGGCTCAGGGCGAGACCGTAAGCCACGGGGACTCAGAAGGTCAGGGCGAGGGCCGTAAGCCACGGGGACTCAGAAGGCTCAGGGGGGAGACCGTAAGCCACGGGGGGACTCAGAAGGCTCAGGGCGGAGACCGGGAAGCCACGGGGACTCAGAAGGCTCAGGGCGAGAACCGTAAGCCACGGGGAACTCAGAAGGCTCAGGCGAGACCGTAAGCCACGGGGACTCAGAAGGCTCAGGGCGAGACCCCTAAGCCACGGGACTCAGAAGGTCAGGGCAGACCGTAAGGGCCCCGGGGACTCAGAAGGCTCAGGGCGAGACCGTAAGCCACGGGGACTCAGAAGGCTCAGGGCGAGACCGTAAGCCACGGGGACTCAGAAGGCCTCAGGGCGAGACCGTAAGCCACGGGACTCAGAAGGCTAGGCGAGACCGTAAGCCACGGGGATCAGAACCAGGGCGGAACCTAAGCCACGGGACTCAGAAGGCCTCAGCGCGAACCGTAAGCCACGGGGACCCCTCAGGACTGGGTATGGCCAGCAGCTCCCAAACACAAAAGACCTGCCAAAAAAAGAAAAAACACTCCCAACAAATAAAGACAGCCAGAAACAAGACCTTTCACATGGACCAAAAAACAGAGGGCAGACTGTCAGCGGAGTCCATGGGCTGATCCTACTGTAACGGGTGAGCGGTTATGGCGAGTAGTGGACCCACTGGACCACTGCCGGGCTTGCTCCGAGGGGGCGTAACTAAGTGGCCGTCGGGCATAGGATCTTCACAAGACCTTTGATGGTAAGGTTGGCTGAAACCCCCAAAAGCCACCAGGTGCTACCCCAGAGCAGTTCCCAGCAGTGGCAGCTGACCAGACAGGCCAGAAGTGCCAATGCTAGGGCACCAACAGGATAAGGGACAGAGACAAAAGTGACTAGAATTTAAAAATGTGCAGGTACAAACAAAGACAGGACAAAACAGATGCAAAACAAAGGGGGATAAGCAAAAGGTAAAGGGAACAATAAATAGACAGACTAAAGAAAACCAAGAACTAAGCAGAGACATAAGCTAAACTCAGGCAAGAAACCAAGGCATGACCAGGGCAGGAACACGGGCAGAGAACAAGGCAAGGAAACTTACAAAAACACAGACAGAGCACAAAGAGACCACATGGGCACACCGGACTGCTAACAAACCAGATCAGAAACCACACAGCAACAGACTACAAAAGACACAACATGACACAAAAACAACAACATCAAAAACAACAACATGACACAACAAGGATCAGGCAGGGAGTGTGAGGAGAAGCAGGCTTATAAACCCACAGGTGGAAGGGGATTGGCAGAGGAAGCCCAACCCTGCTGCACACTGTGGGAATAAAGGAAGGGAAGATGTGGCCCGCCGCCCTCTATAAGACAGGGAATCAGGGCAGCAGCCAAGATGGAGGAGCAGCAACACAGGGGAGTAAACAGAGCTACAGAACCCCTCACACGCGGCACGCCCAGAAACAGATCTGCGATAGGGACATAGTACGACTGCGTTCGCAGCAGAGGCCGAAGCGCAAGGACAGGAATTGGCCCGACCGGACACATCCACCAAAGGGAAAAGAAAAATGAGGGTGACATTTCAGCAAGACAAAGACTCAAACACACAGCCAAGGAAACTCTCAAAAAAGGAAATAAAGAAGTTAAAAAGGCCAATCAATCACCCTGCCCTGAATCAGCGAACATCTAGGAAGGAAACTAAAGCTCAAGTTCATCGAAGGAGCCTGAAGCTTCAGATTTGTCGAGTGTTTTTTGGAAGAATCCCACTGAGCAATGTATGTACTAGTTTCTCTGTAACAGTAGCGTCTTGAAGTGTTATCACCAACAAAAGCTTTTGTTACAAATATTGTACATTCTGTAAGTGTGTTCAATACTTTTTCCTGTGTCTTTCTCATTGTTATAACATAACTAATTTATAGACTTCTAAAGTTTGATTTCTTTCCCCTTTTGGGGATTGGATGGTTTTCCCCAAAATCTGTGAGAATTTCACCTTTTTAAATATATTTACTTAGAAAATTGGTGACTTGTCCAATACTTATTTCACCTGCTGTATGTAAGTGTGTGTGTGTGTATTTATGCACATATGCCCTCCCTTTTCTTATTCTTTAATGATCATCCAATAATCCAGAATATTTTATAATACCAGACTAACCCCTTAAGGACCTGCCGTTTTTTTTTTTTTGACCAAAATTCGTTTTTTTTTCCTTCTCGCCTCCCAGAGGCCATAACTTTTTATTTCCACCTACATAACACATCAGGGCTTTATTTTGCGGGACAAGATATACTTTCTAATGGTGTTATTCACTATACTATAGAATATACTGGGAAACCGCAAAAAAATTCCAAGCGGGACAAATTGTGAAAAAAAAACGTATTTTTACCATGTTTGCGGGGGTTTTGCTTTTACGGCGTTCAATCCTCGGTCAATACAATGTGTTATCGTATTCTACAGGTTATACACATCCGGCAATACCAAACATGTAGGGGTTCCGTAGTTTTGGTAACGTAATTAATTCCAAACTTTTCTATTTTGAAATTTGTGCGACCAATACCTATTATTATATACACCTATGGGACGTCATTGAGGGGGATTTTTTGCGGGCTGAGAGTGCCTTTTATCGCTACAGTTGGAATGCATGCAA
Organism: Phyllomedusa bahiana; assembly: GCA_025379985.1. NCBI lineage: Eukaryota > Metazoa > Chordata > Amphibia > Anura > Hylidae > Phyllomedusa > Phyllomedusa bahiana. The sequence continues at coordinate 118,201 of JAODAL010003632.1, forward strand.
ATTTTTGATCACATAAAAGACCAAAAAAATGCAATTTTGCGTTAAGGAAAATAAATGATATTATTTTTAAAAGATCGACCCTTTTCGGACGCGGCCGATACCAATATGTGAACTTTTTAATTATTTTAAGATTTTATTGTAAAATGAGGGAAAGGGGGGTGAATTTGAACTTTAATACTTTTTTTTTGTACTGTAAAAACTTTTTTTTTTTTTTTTTTTTTTTTTTTTTACTTAACCATTGAGGCCCCTATGTGTGACCCCCTAGGGGCACCGATTGTCCCAATACAGGCAATGCATGGGATAGGCAATGCATTAGACTGTACAAGATGGCGGTTTCCCCACTTCCTGTCTGCGGACGGAAGTGGAGCAAACCAGGACATAGAAGTGACAGGGGCCTTCCCAAGGCTCCCCACTGCCATGTCCAGCGACGGTGCCGATCACCCTCACGATCGGTGCGGGGCACCGACCTTAATTCATTCAGACGCCGCGGCCATATTTGCCGCGGTGTCTGACGGGTTAAACAGTGCGGGCGGTTTGATCTGCCCGTTCCCGCGCTGTAACGGCCGGTGATTGCCCCTAACCACCCGCCGGCTGTGCGGGGGGACGGTCGCGGAGCGATCCCCCTGCAAAGCCCCTTATAGACCCTGGGATGTACTCATACGTCCAGGGTCCTTAAGGGGGTTAAAGAACCTTTTTACCTTTTAGCACGTGATGAAAACTTATTTGAAATGATTTGTGCTTATATACTTTGCTTTTTTAATGTATTTGCTCTGGCACAGGAATGCACAACATTTTCTGCTCCAAGAGCCACATTGTCATATTGTAGTCTCCCATGAGCACAGAAGGCTGTCCAGCTCCCTCTAAGTGACACTCCAAAATTGGCATCCCATACTGGCAAACACAGAATAAAGAAAAACCCACTGTGTATTGAAGGAGAAATTGCACAAATGCAAAATGCCGGTAAAGCAGCCCTCTCTACTCTCTCCCACAGCAACCCATTTGACATCCAAATTGTAAGGTCAATGGAATAACTGAGGTAAGAACCAGAAATTACATTACAGAAATGCACTTTTGCTTTTTCAAAGGCACAACCAACATCACACAGAGAAGGAGTGTGCACTAATCCTTTAAATCTGCAAAACTCAAAGGATGCACGCACATGCTATTAGGTACCATAGGACCAACCTCTGCCCAATGGAGTGGCTGCATAGCAACAAGTAGAAGTAACACAGAAACACAGAGTGGTTAAGGGGGTCAACAGACAGTGTGGCTCCTGCAACTATGAGCCGCTCCCCGCTTCTGACACCTACAACACAGCTAATGCCTTCCATTAAGTTCTGTTGTTTCATTGACTTCAATAGCAAAAATGCTGAAACATCAGGGAGGGAAATGTATGTATTTTGGAGCTAAGACGCCATATTTTTTCGCACATTAGTAGCGTAGAACATGTCTGAGTCTATGAACCTGTTCTACTGCAGGTTATAGATTTAGCGCTTTCTAGCTACAAAGCGACACTTCTGGCTCAGGTAAACCACTTTTAAAGTGGTCTACCTGTTCCAGCAGAAATGCGCCTGGATTTGCCGATGAACAGTCATAAATGTGTAGTGTCATACGGTTGTAGTGTGACACACCTTCAGCATGCCCCCGATCTCAGACGCATTACAAAATATAGCGAAAAGGGCTGCACCAGTTTTCAGGCTGAAAAGAAGCCAGACTTTTGGCGCAATCCCGTACATACATGTCGCCCCAGGTTTCTGAGGGGTGTTTCTTTCCTTTTGTGTTTGAATAACATAACACTTCACATTATTCTGCCCACATGAGTATTCAGTCCATGTTTTTTCTTGTTTTTCTAATTTGTAAATTGATAGATTCATTATTTTCACATAAAAATAACAAAGGCACAAATATTTAATTAAGTGGTAAGCAAAAACCAGAATATGTTTTATATTTTGGATCCTATAAAGCCCTCCTCCCCCCCCCCTTTTTAATATAATAATAATACCTGATTTGCACACTCTTGGCATTCTCTCGATCAGCTTCTTGAGGTAGTCATCTTGAATGTTTTTTGAAGAAGTTCTCAGCTGAGTACTTGTTGTCTGCCTTTCCCTTCCTCTGCAGTACAACACATAACAAATGATCTCAATTGGCTTATATCAGGTGATGATGGAGGCCATGTCACCTGGCACAGCATTTAATCACCCTTCTTTTTGGTCAAATAGGCGGTACATATCGTGAAGCTGTCTTTGGAGTCATTGTCTTGTTGAAAAAGACTGCTGCAGAATGCTTTGGTAGCCATCAGGGGCGTCGCTAGGCAGATTCATTCGGGGCACGAGCCCCGAATGAATCCGCCTGTGCCCCGAGTCTCGGCGTCTCCAGGCCGCTGCCTTGGGCCTGGAGCGCTCCGTGTGCGGGCGGCGCCCGCCGATGTCTCTGACTGCGCGTGCCGTTTCACAGCAGCCGCGCAGTTCAGATTCGTGGGAGGAGGCAGACGGATCGTTTCCCGTCCGTCTCCTCCCCTGTATGTACGGTGCTCACCAAGCGCCGTACATACAACTGAGCGTCGCAAGGGCGTGACGCGCCGCTTTTCATTCGACCCCCCCTGCGACGCTGGGATCCTCTAAGCCGGCAGATATGCCGGCCGAGGAGATCCCGGTGCCCCCCGAGACGGCGTAAGTAGCGTGATGACAGCACGCTGCTTTTACCGCTCTCAAGCTGCAGGACCGGGACGCGCGGACCGGCCTCATTAGGTAAGTAGGTATTTTTATTTTATTTTTATGAGGTAAGGGGGCAAGACACTGGCTACAAGGGGGGCAGGGCAAGACACTGGCTACAAGGGGGGCAAGACACTGGCTACAAGGGGGCAAGACACTGGCTGCAAGGGGGGCAAGACACTGGCTACAAGGGGGCAAGACACTGGCTACAAGGGGGCAAGACACTGGCTACAAGGGGGCATAATGGCTACAGGGGCAAGACACTGGCTACAAGGGGGCATAATGGCTACAGGGACAAGACACTAGCTACAGGGGGCATAATGGCTACAGGGACAAGACACTAGCTACAGGGGGCATAATGGCTACAGGGGCAAGACACTGGCTACAAGTGGGCATAATGGCTACAGGAGGCAAGACACTGGCTACAGGAGGCAAGACACTGGCTACAGGGGGCATATATGGCTAAGAGGGCATGTCACTGGCTACAGGGGGGCATATCACTGGCTACAGGGGGGCATGTCACTGGCTACAGTGGGGCATATCACTGGCTACAGGAGGGCATATCACTGGCTACAGGGGGCATATTATGTGGCTATGGGGGCAGTAACCTGGGTACAGGGGGCTAATAACCTGACTACAAAGAGAGCATGTTACTGGCTACAGGGGCATATTACTGCCTAAAGGGGGCAGTAACCTAGCTACAGAGGGCAGTAACCTGGATAGAGGGGCTAATAACCTGGCTTAGAGGGGGGCTACAACCATGGCTACAGTGGGCTACTACCAGGCTATAGGGCCAAATATTTACCTACAAGGGGGTAATTATTACCATTTGGGGCACTATAGATGGGGATTTTGTATAGAGATAGAAATTTGTAGAGAAATGCTGATAAAATGAGGAGTCTAAGAGGTTTGTTTTGTACATTTTTCAGTGAAGAGTTGTGGACGGTAGAAGACGTCATGGCGTCTGGGACAGATGGAGAAGAAGAAGAGAAAGAGAACAACTCTTCAGAGACGTCTCCTGTAAGTCACTAATTGTAACTGCAGTGTAATCACTTATATTTCTCCTGAGCCTACATACAAAGGCTTTTCTCTGTAAATATACATCCGCAGTTCACAATGAGACGCAAAAAATTCCGTGTGCACCCAGCCCTACTCAGAAAAACTTAAGGGCCCGAGCCCCGGATGTTTTGGGACTCTAGCAACGCCCCTGGTAGCCATGCATGTTAAAGCTGTATTGAATTGTGAAAAAACACTATTAGTATCACCACAAAGCACCCCCTACACCATCACACTTCCTTCCACACATGTGTTAACCATCCACTTACCTTTTCTGTGTCTCACAGACACTTGGCAGTTAGAACCAAAAATCTCAAAATTTGACTCATCAGGTTTAAGTACAGATTTACACTGGTCTGATGTCCATTCCTTGTTTTGTGGCCCAAGTTGGTGTTTCTCAGTAATGGCTTCTTTGCAGCAATTCGACCATAAAGGCCTGTTTCTTGCAGTCTCTCCTGAACGTTTGATGTCGAGATGTTTTGTACTTGATTTCTGTGTAGCATTAATTTGGGCTTTAACCTAGGGTGCTGTTAATCTGAGGTTTCTGAATCTGTTAACACTAAGGCTATGTTCATACAGCGTAATTGCGGGGCATACAGTATGCTCGCAATTACGCTGGGTGTTCGGGAGTCGCGCTGATACGCGCCTACTCCCATGAAGTGGGGGGGGGGGGGGGGGCGGCAGCCCACCATTGACAGTCATTACTCGCGGTGCGTATTCACCGCTAGTAATTGACATGTCACTTATCTCCCTGCGCATACAATACGATCGTATTGTACGAGCAGGGAGAGGAGGCATAATCCAAAGTGCTCTATGAGAACTGTGGATTACCGTAATTTCGGCGCGCATCTCGCTCGTATTAGAGTGCAAATATGATGCTAAATATGCGCTGAAATTCCCCCGTGTGAACATAGCCGAAGGTACTTATCCTCTGCAGCAAAGGTAACTTTTTTGGTCTTCCTTTCCTTTTCCTTATGAGAGTCAGTATCAATATAGCCTTGGATGGTTTTTATCACTGCACCTCAGGATATCTTGTAAGTACATTTTCCAGACTAACTGACCCTCAAATCTTAAAGCAATGGTGGACTATCATGTCTCTTTTCTTAAAGGGGTGTTTCGATGCTACAAAATGCTCATTAGTCCATAGGGGCATGATTAAAAATATAAGAATAGAAGAATACTTACCTCCTAGATGCTCTTGTTCCATTGCTGTGGCCATCTCGGTGATCCCAGCGGTAGACTTGTCATCATTCCCATGACAGCTACAGCCACAACATTCAGGTGCACATAACCGCTTCAGCCTGGGGATGACTGCACATGTCACATGAAGAATGAATGGGCAAATCTGCTGTCCAGATCACCGGGATGGCTGCAGAGACAGAACAAGAGCTTTTAGGAGGTAAGTATTCATCTTTTCTTCTATTTCTCATTATGCCCCGACATACTGATGAGTATTTTGTAGCGTCAGAACACTCTTGCAAAGTAATAATTCTTGCTGTAATCTGGATTAGAACAGTACTTGCATAGAGTTTAACACTGTATGAAACTATATACCAATCCTACCTCTACACAACAAAAATTGATGGTCTCAAACACATTATGAAGGCAAAAATTCCACAGATTAACTCTTGATAAGGCGTACCTAATAACTGAAAGCCATTTCAAGTTACTACCTTATAAAGCTGATAAAGAGAAAGCCAAGAGTGTGCAAAGCTGTTATGAATGTAAAAGGAGGCTACTTTGAGGAATCTAAAATATAAAACGTGTTCTAGTTTGTTGACCACTTTTTATGTTTGCTGCTTAGGTTCATATGTGTTTCATGTCTTTGATATGAACCTACGATACTACACAAAAACACAAAGCAAGGAATGAAAAAGTTTGCTCAAACTTTTGACAGGTAACTCAACGTAAAAATGAGCAAATGGTTTCAATAGACAGGCTCATCGCATAATCAAACTCCCCAAAACAGAAGTTTCAGAGATAGGAAAAAGCAATTTAATTGCCTGCATTTACCAAGGAATAGTGACCTGCTGAAACCCATAAATCATGATGTTTTGACATTTTACATATACAGCTCATAAATGTGTTCCGTTGAAATTTCAATTAGGACTTTTTATTTAAACAGAGTTCAGTATTTTTGCATCTTTTTTGATTCTTATAGAAAAAACACCATGCCCAGAGCATGCTGTGTTTAAACTGTAAAACGGCTCCGCTCTGCGAAAGATATTAAATTATGTTCCAATATTTAAACATAAGTTTGCTAAACATACCCTTTTTTTTAAAAGACTTTTGATATAAACACAATGGGCACATTTACCAAGGTAGTTGCACCAGACTTCTGGCACAATTTGCGTTAAAAATAATGGAGTACATGCTTTATACCACATTTACTATGTGTTTTAGACAGTTTCTAGACACTTCTGTGCCTCATGCAACAAAAGGGGGCGTGAGCTCGAAACAGAGGCATGGTTTTGTGGGACAGGGAGCATGGCTTCACTTGCCAACAATGCAGCAGAATTGGGGCGCATGTAATTGGCATAAAGTAAGCCAACTTAAAGATGGTATAAAGTTAGACTACACAGCTTTAACCTGTGCCACAATGATAAATGTGGAAAATTGTAAGACTGTCTAGTCTAACTTAGAACTGTCTAAGAGTTAGACAAATAAATCTCCCCCAATATGTTTGTTTCAAGAGATGATACACTGTCTATGTTCAGTTCTTCAATCTGGGATATATGTGTAAATATAATAAAAATATATAGACCTATATGATCTTATGTACCAGTCCAATCCTATAACCACAAGTAGACAAACCAGTTATTCTAAGAGCTTAGTTAAAAATCTTGTGAAGTGCTTTATTTTTTTAATTCTTAGCCCTTTTTAAGAAAGTTTTGTCAAATATGAATCTGACATTTTGTAAGCTAATTAAAATTTCTGATATTTCATTGGTATTGGTATGTATGGAGTGTATCCCAGGTACCTGAGGGGTCACACCCTGAAGGAGACTTGAGTAAGCCCACACCAATGGCTCTGTCTTGTGTCTCTTCCCCATCTGGATGGGGCCCGGATGGTAAAGGGTAAGGGTATATTCACTCGGCATTTATTAAATACGCACCCAAAAATGGACCCCAAAAAGTATTTAGTAAAGTTCAAGTCTGACTACATTGATTTCAAAGTAAAATACGTATCTTCGTTCCAACGATACACATTTTACATACATTTTTGCATTGCGTAAAACAGATGCATTCAAAAAAGTAAAAGTCAATTCTTATCCTTTTTATGCTTTTAAATACCCTATAGAAAAAATAGGGATACGTTTTTGCAGTCCAGAAAATGTATTCAAATATGCACCACACTGTGTGGTAAGTTTTTGGATGCGTTTAACGCAATACATAAATTTACATATTGCAAAAACTTATTTAAGATACCATGTGAACCTACCTACCATAGGTTAGGTTCACACGAGTGGTATTTTAATATACTGAAATAAGTCCGAAATCTGCATCCAAAAAACTATCCAAAAATCATGGGTTTAATTTCAATTTTGATATTATTTTGGGGCAATTTGGATATGATTTTCAGATACTAAAAAGTGCGGTACATATTTAGATACTTTTTTTAGCCTCCAAAAACGCACCCTATTGTTTGCTATGGGGATTTTACATGCGTAAAACAAATCAAGTATTGATATGTCACTTCTTTGTAGCTTTGAAAAAGGGAATACAATTAGTATTTTTTAAAAATGTATATATTTTACTTGAAATCAATGAGTCGACTGGAAAAATTTTAAAAAACTATTTTGGTTCATTTTTTTGGTACCTTTTAAATTCCTCTAACAAGGGGAAACTTGTGCTAATTAATTATTTGAATCCCCTTGTGGAAATATGTCTGCTGCACAAAGAAGGCTCATATGTCAGACTTTCTACTCCATTTGATTTATTAACTTTACAGAAATTTTATGTATAAATTTGTATTTTATTCACTTGTTTTATCCCTATGTATTTTTCTTATTTTTTTTTTCTCATGTGACGCCCGGGGATGGGTCCGCCGGACCACCGCAAGCGATGAAAGTTAAACCCCGCCGGGGAAAGGGTCTAAGTGCCCCCCGTTTTCACCAGGCCCCCCCGCAAAGCGGGATGGACTTGCTGCGGGGTTTAGGCTACCAGGGGCGTCCCCCTGACGGACTTTCTTCGATGGCGGGGGAGGTTCCGAGGGGGGACAGAAAATTAGTCCGAGAATCGTATCGTGGGGGAGAAGGTCAGGGAGGCGGCAATGGTTCGCGGTCGTGGGGACAGGGAAAGGTCGGGCAGGGGCGGCAGAGGTTCGGAGTTGGAAACAGCGAGAGGTTTGGTACACGGTAAAAAGCGGAAAACACTTTTTAAGGGAAAACTTTTCCCCTTAGGCTCGGGGCAACCCGTTACAGTCCCCCCCCCCCCCCCCCACTTAGGCCTCCTCACCTTTTTAGGCTGCAGAAATCTGAGGATGAGGTCCCGATTCATGATGTTAGAATCAGGCTCCCAGATTCTCTCCTCGGGTCTGAAGCCCCTCCAATCCATGAGGAAGAATCGTCTCCCTCTGACCTTTTTCATAGCCAAAAGGTCCTTTACCTCGAAGATGTCACGGTTTTCCCGGCTATTTGGGGGAAAGGCGTCACTTTCTTACCGAGAGAACCGGTTCAGAACCAGGGGCCCTTAAGGAGGGATACATGAAATGCGTTGTGGACCGGAGAGAGGGGGCAAACAAAGCTTGTATGTCACCCGGGTTCAACTGCCAAAGAACCTTGAAGGGCCCGAGAAGCGAGGGCCCAATTTAAGACTAGGACCTTCAGGCGCACATATCTTGAGGAGAGCCAAACTTGGTCCCCAGGGATGAAAACGTCGGGCAGGTCTTCTCCTTTTGTCTGCCTGAGACTTCATACGGGCATACGCCCGAAGTAGAGAACATCGCGTCTCCCGCCAGATGGCCCTTGATATCCCGATCCTGGTCTTTGACAGCAGGCACATCCGAGTCAGGAGGCAGTGGAAGGGGGGGGTGCGGGTGGCGGCCATAGACTACAAAGAACGGGGAGACGCCGGCAGCATCCGAGTCCCGGGGGGTTATACGCAAATTCAGCCCACGGAGCAGCTCGGCCCCAGTTGTCCTGACGGTCCGGACACAAAGTGACGCAGGTTTTCTCCCAAAATCTGGTTCACTCTCTCCACCTGCCCATCGGACTGAGGGTGGTAGGCCGATGAGTCCAACTTGACTTGCAGACGGGAGCACAATGCACGCCAAAATCGGGAAACAAATTGAACCCCGCGGTTGGAGACAATGTGTGAGGGCAATCCATGAAGCCGGAAGATATGCCGGAAGAAAAGATTAGCCAATTGTGGGGGAGACGGCAGGCCAGGGAGAGGCCACAAAGTGGTCATTTTTGAGAACCGGTCCGTCACGACCCAGATGACTGAATTCCCAGAGGAGACTAGTAGGTCTGTGACGAAGTTCATCGCTATGTGCCTCCAAGGGATTTCCGGCACGGGCAGCAGATGCAAGAGACCTGCGGGCCTGTGGCGTGGGACCTTGTTCCGAGCACCAGTGACACAGGCGAGGTTGAAGTCCTTGACATCCTGTGCTAGATTTCGGCCCCCAGTGTGCCGCGAGATCAAAGCATAAGATTTTCCGAGTCCGGGATGACCAGCCACAAAGGAGCTATGCCCCACTCCAGAATCTTCCTCCTGAGTGCCAGGGGCACGTAAGTCTTGCCCGTAGGAATGTTTTGGAGACCTGCGGAGCCATTTTGAACCAACCGTTCGGGGGAAATGATGTTTGTGACACGGGTTCTTCAACCGACCACGTCCGAGGCACGAGAGGAGGGCATCAGCCTTGAGTTTTTCTCAGCAGGCCGGAAATGTATACGAAAATCAAACCGAGAAAAAAAAAAAGAGACCACCGGGCTTGGCGAGGGTTTAAACGTTGGGCCATCTGAAGGTACAACAAATTTTTTGTGGTCTGTAAAGATGTCGATTGGGTGACGAGCCCCCTCCAGCAGATGTCGCCATCCTCTAGGGCTAACTTGATGGCCCAAAAGTTCCCCGGTCCCAATGCAAGTTCGTCAGCCGGCAAAATCTTTGAGAGAACCCACATGTGGGGAATCTTGCCTTTGGGCTTTCTGTGTGAGGACCGCCCCCGCCCCCCCGGAAGAGGCATTTCCCCCTCCAAAGAGAACGGTCTCTCGGAATCAAGGCCGGACCAAGACAGGAGCAATGGAGGAAGGCCGTCTTTAGATCCACAAAGCCTTCTCAGCCTCGGAGGCCAAAAATCTCGGGGTTCGCATTCTTCTAGTAAGGGCCCCGATAGGAGCCAACCAAGGTGGAGAAGTGGGAAATAAATTGCCGGTAATAATTTGCGAAGCCCAGGAAGGCTGTATCGCCCGAAGACCGACGGACGGGGCCATTGTAGACCCCGAAAGTTTTGCCGGGTCCCTCTCTAGGCCTTCAGCTGAGGGCTATGTAGCCCAGGAAAGGTAGGTTGGTCCCATGGAATAAAATTTCTCCAGCTTGGGTACAGTCGGTTGCTGCGCAGACGTTGCAGAACCTGGCGTACTTGAGGGCCCCGGGGAGTCTGAAAATAGGGGAAAAAAACAGGATGTCATCTAGGTACACTATGACGCAGGTGTAAAAAGAGATCCCGGAAGGGCATCGTTGACGAGTTCTTGGAAAACCGCTGGAGCGGGTTTCAGAGCCCAAAGGGCATCACGAAGGTACTCAAAATGTCCATCTCGGTATTGAACGCCCTCTTCCATTCGTCCCCTCCCGAATTCTGATGAGGTTATAGGCTCCTCGCAGATCAACTTGGAAAACACTTTAGCCCCCTTGAGACGGTCAAACAAACTCTGAGTTCCAGTGGAGGGGTAGCGGTTTTTTACGGTGATCTTATTTAGACCCCTGTAGTCTATCCACGGAAAAGCGGAGGGAACCATCCTTCTTCTGCAGAAGAAAAACCCGGCTCAGTGGGAGGAGGACTTACTAATGATCCTTTCTGCAGGTTCTTCCCGAATGTAGGACGACATGGCCTGAGTCTCCTGGCACAAGACAGCGGGGTGACCCTCCCCCGGGGTGGACTGGTTCTGGGGGGAGGTCAATAGGACAGTCGTAAGGCCGATGTGGTGGCAGCGAATCGTTGGCCTCTTTCTCGGAGAATACATCCCCAAAGGGTCCTGGTACTCGGCTGGCTAGGCCTGGGCAAACGGCTGACAAGCTGGAGGAGGAGAAGTGGAATGGCACCGGGGGCGGGGGTACCTCCATGCAACGGTTCTGGCATTTCCGGTCCCCAAGCAGGAGGACTTACGCCTGACTTCATCGAGCGTTAGGTGCTCGTGTCGTTGGCAGCCAGGGAAGTACCAGAGGATCGCCGAGGAAGCAGGGTCACACGAACGTGACCCGATCTTTCCTATGTAGCGCCCCACACGGAGTGTCACCGGCCGGGTTTATACTTACTCCGGATGGGGTCACTGAGGAGCTCCCCACCTGAGCCCGCCGCAAAGCGGGATGGACTTGCTGCGCGGAGAACTCCCGGGGTCCCCCACTGGCGTGACTTGCTTGCGGCCACCCAAAGCATGCGTGGTACCAAACGTGTGCTAGGCGTAGTGGGGGACAGGAGAGGTCGGACAGGCGGCGAAGGTTCGGGGTCAAGAAAGGGTGCGAAATGGTTCGGTAAAAGGGAGACGGAAACGAACAGAAACCCTTTTCTCTAGAGCTGAAAGGGCACTATAGACCCGGCAAGGAAGTGCCGGGGGGGAAACCCTTTTAATAGGGTCGGGGTCAGCAACAACCATTACTGACGCCTGGCCCTTTAAATTTCAGAGAAGTACCGGCTTGGGGGCGCGTAGGGGGCGTGGCCACGCACGGACCGGCAAGAGCCCTGAGGACACAGGGGCCGGGAGGGTAAGGTCCCACTCGGGGGGCAAGCACGCCCCCCGGCCCGACCTTCGGGCCCCGGCGCTACTCGCCCCGGGCCGGGGAGCACGGGGCAGACACGGTGCGCCCGCAGCCCGCCCCTGGCGCGGGGGCCACCCGTGACGTAATCTATGGGGAGTTTGGGAGAGAGGAGAAGGATGGAACTGCTAGAGAAAGTTAGAGATAGAGTTTCTAGTTTTGTCTTTTCCTTCCCATTAGTTGTTTTTGGGATGGTTGCAGATGAGTTGTACTAACTGCTCAGAAAAGAGTTTTCTATTGTTAGCCTATCTTTAAAGTTTCCAGTTTTGACAACATGGCAAGGATTATAGCATAAACTTTGTCTGATCGTGTCTAGTTTACCTAGTTATCCACTATCTTGATTTCTATATCTAGTTTAGTCCAGTCTTGTCTAGTACATTCTAATCAGTGTTTTTTTCCTAGTATACTTGTATTTGATACTGTCTTGTTGTATTATTCTAGTCTAGTTCCTTTTCCCGAGTGTCTTTGGAAATCCTGCATCTTGCAGCTACCCAGTTTAGTTTTAAGGTATGTTCACACGGAGTCTTTAGATCCAATTTTGGATCCGTGTTGAATCCGAAAATTGGATCCAAAAATGCTGCAGCAATCAGATCCAAAACAGATCCAACACGTATCCAACACGCAGCTGCGTGTTTGGATACATGTTGGATGCAGCAGGATTCCACACTATCATTTTAGATAGGGATCCTGCTGCGTCTTTCGGACCAAGAATTGACATGTCAATTCTTGGAACAGATCCGAAAGACGGATCCAAAAGACAGAGACACAAATCGGCGATCACTCGTATGAACACTGATGTGTGTTTTATAGTAAAAGCAATGTAAATCACATTTCTATTTAGATGCGTATTTGGGTCCGTTTGGGGTCCGACAGACGGATGCAAACACGTATCGAAAAGCGTATGTTACACAGAGTAAAACACGCCGTGTGAACATACCCTTCATATTGCTAGTCTCTATCCATACCTCAAAATGTTTAATTCACACAAAGAGAGACCTCTCCCATGTCCACCTAATCATGCCCAGCCTTCCGCATCAGACCAGCTCCAATACAGTGTTGTTGCTAGGTTCTATAAAGATGTTTGCCCCTTACCTTAAATAGTATATTTTACATATACACATAGCTATAAGACAATTTTCTACGTATGATACTTCTAAATAATAATCATACCATTACCAAATAATGCCATTATGCATGGAAAAAATATTTTCAATATACCGTGAGTGGATATAACCTATGATACCAAGGTCAATATTGACAATAATAGCACTGAACAAGGGCAAATAATTCTGTGACACCATGAAGACATATTACCAACACATAGTGACATACTGTTGCTGAATATAAACCATTATACGAAGCCCACTATTCTCATCATACAGAGATCATATAGTGGTAGTAAGCAGTTCTGTGCATACACTTTACAGACTAGAAGTGATTACAGTAAATGAATTTACAGTTTACTTTTGACCATTGTGAAGAAAACATCAATTTTTTTAGATGTCACACTTTTTGGGGTTGTGCGAGAGTCAGTAACTATTCTGCCATATAGGAAAGCCATGGTCAGAAATGCCATCTTACTGGCTAAATCTTGCCATCCTGAGCATTTGGTTAAAATATACTATATGGGGAATTATTACGAATCTGTAGGAATTGTACTGATAATGTTACATTTACTGAATGTGAATCTGCTGTCAGAGAAAGGCTGAAGAATAGAGGATACGCCACAGTAAAGTTGGATACAGCAAGTAATACAATTAAAAAAAACATTGATTAGAAAAAAAATTGGTAATAAAAAACAGGAGAAAACATTTTCTAACAAGATTATATTCTCTTCTGTATTTAGCCCTCAATATTACCTCCCTAATATAAAAACATCTTCCCCTTATTTACATATCTGAAGAACTCCAGACAATTTTACAGTCTAATATTCAATTTGTTAAACACTAGAAAAAAATGGAAATGGCTCATCTGGAGTCCAGGGTAGGTTGCTGTTGATTGCCGCACGGCTAAGGGTGCAAGTCCTTACAAAGAAGCAAATTTCAAGTGTTTATGCCAGCACAACCAACACAGGAACTTTCTAAATGCAGGCGGGGTGAAGATTAAAATATATCCATCCTTTTTTTCTTCATGTAAAAGAGAATGTGTCATCAAAAAATGACTTATTGTTTAACTCACATTTTTATGTTAAACACATTTTTTGCGAATTTTTGGTTGTTTTTTTTTTATTTTCCGTATTACTTTCAGGATTTTTTTTAATAATCCTTAAATCCTGCAGTTTTCACTTTGGCCACTAAGCCTAATAATCGTCTGACACTTCTTGTTCTGTTTAGAGAGCTTTTCAGCAGTGTGCTCATTATCAGTAAAAGAAGGGTCACACTGAAAGGAGACACCATTGTGAACAGAAAACACAGAATCCACCAGTCACAAGAGGAGAGGTCACAGCTCCCCCTCTCCCCTCCCTTCACAGTGAAAACTCTCCTATACAAGTCTATGGGACAGAATCTGTCTTAAGAATCCTATGTGCATGAAGCTGCTGTAAAGTATCTCTCTGACTGCTGTTAAAGCAGTGCAAGCAAGAATGTCTTCCCCACAATCATATATAGAAGACTGAATTGAGAAATTTACAATCAGGAAAACGACTGAGAGGAAAAGAATATGGATCAGGGTCTTGATTTAATAAGTAAAAAAAAAAAAAAAAAAAAAAGAAATTGGCGACAGATTCCCTTTAAAAACTGCAAATATTCATTAGCATTCAAACGGGAGACATACAATCCAACGTCTTAGCTGCAGACTGGGCTGACCGACGTGTTTCGAGTCACATGACCCTTGCTCATGGTCTAGTCTCAGCTGTAGATGGCAAGCTTAAATAGTGAGCAACACCCACATGTGATACAAAAAATCAAAATATAACAAAAACAGGTGAGACGTACCGTACGTAACAAAAAAATAACGATACATTTGTTAAAATGCTATATACACTGATATTTAAAACAGCCGCAGCATATGACAAATGTTTAATCTATACATTAATAATAATACTGGATATCCTGTTTAATGTTGATACCAGAAGGTGAGCGTTTCTCCAGGTTATATATCCACCACGCTTCTCTGGCTAAAAATTTTTTATGCAAATTCCCTCCACGAGGAGAGTGTAATGTTCGCTCAATCCTGTTACTGAAAAGGAATTTAGATCCCCTTTATGAGCACAGTAGAAATGCTGCTGAGATTTTAAATACGTCTGTTTTTTGTGCATCAGAAAGGTGCCGACGGATGCGTACCTTTGAAGCACACGTCGTGCATCCAACGTATTACACTTTGAATTCTTTACATCCTATCAAATACACTACATATTTGGTATTGCAATTTATGTAGGTTTTGATGGCAAAGGTTTTTTTGTTCTTATATGAGCTAAATGTAGATGTTTTTTCTATGTAATTACATACAGTGCCTATTTTATGTCCACAACCATAGCAGCCTTTCGTTTCTAACCAGGTACATGATTCTTTGTTCTCTAAGAATAAACTTGGAGAAACTATGTTCCCTATAGTGGGGGCTTTGCGGGAAACAAATCTAACATTGTTTTTAAGATATTTTTTGATGGATTCATTCACAAATAAGATGGGCAAATGTGTTTTGATTCTGTTAACGATTTTGTTGAATTGCCTACTGTAATTTGTGGAAAAAGTAATATAGTCGTGATGTGAATTATTTTTGTTTTTTTTCTGTAATAAATTTGATCTTTCTATGTTATCCACTTTTTTAATGGCCTTATTCAGGATTTTATTGGAATATCCCCTGTTTCTTAATTTATCACAAGTAAGTTTCTGTTGTACAATGAAATCATCCAAGAGTGTACAATTTCTTTTCATTCTTATGAGTTCTCCAACCGGTATATTGTGCACTATTTGTGGGGAATGGCAGGAGTCGGCCCTGAGGATAGAATTTCTATTCATATTCTTTTGGATAGGTTTAACCAATATTGGGCAACCTTCACATCCTACTACTGTTATATCCAAAAAATTAACTGTTTCTTTATTATGTTCATACGTGAAACGTAAGTTCATACTGTTGCTGTTTATGTAGGAGATAAAGTTTGTCACCTCTGTATCCTTTTCTACCCAAATGAACAACAGATCATCTATGTAACATGTTTACCATTTGATGGAATTCACGAACGGATGATTTGAATCAAACAAAAAATTTTCTTCCCATGAGGACACATAGATATTCGCCAAAGAAGGTGAAAATCTCGCCCCCATGGAAGCTCCAGATATCTGTAAAAAATACTGTTTATTAAACATGAAAAAATTGTGTGACAATAGATATTCTACTGCCAAGACCAAAAATTACTGTATTTCAGTTAAAAAAATCCCTGAGGACTGGAAAGGCCTGGTCGTGTGCGATGCTGGGATATAACCCCACCACATTACAAGACAACCAGGATCCCCCAGTTGGCCAGGTCATGGACTCCAAAGCAAAAATTAATTGTTGACGCGTCGGTCAGACCAGTCTGCAGCTAAGAGGTTGGATTGTATGTCTCCCGTTTGTATGCACATGAATATTTGCAGTTTTTAACATGAAGAAATAAAGGATGGATATATTTTAATGTTCACCCCGCCTGCATTGAGAAAGTTCCTGCGTTGGTTGTGCTGGCATACACACTTGAAATATCCAATTTGTATCTAAATGTGCGCCTACCTTAGGATCGATATTATCGCCCAGTCCGTTTAGTAGCACATTAACGGAACGACAGTCTTGGCTGGACGTAACAGGCTTTTATAAATGTGGCCATAAGAAATGCACAGCTGGCCAGTATTGTAATAATTCTAATCAATTCTGTTCCTTTGTGACTAACAAATCGTATCATATAAAAAGGTACATTAATTGCAATAGCAAGTATTTTGCTTACTTAATCAATTGCAATACATGTCAAGTCCAGTGTGTGGGCTGTACAACTGGCCCCTTTAAGATTAGGATTAGGAGGCATCTCTCCGTGAAAAATAGTCTCCCTCGTCTTGCGACATTTTGTTGAGGTCTGCAGTGGTGACATGAGCTCTGTCTCTTTCCTAGGCATTGAAAAGGTTACGTATGCGGCCAGAGGGGGGGTTCTCTTGAAAAAGTGATATAGCAGGGAATCTCAATGGATTTTTGATCTGGGCACCAGAATACTAGTAGGCTTAAATATCAAGTAGGATATTATGTATTCTTATTATTAACACAGTTCCACGTTTGTAGTATGTTTTGATGTTTGTGTACGTTGTTTTTTTAAATATTTGTATTATTGGATATGCATGATCATGTGACCAGTACACATCACTATTTAAGACCCTCTGGCATACATAGCTGACTAGCTGTGACTAAGGATTCTTTAATCTGAAACGCGTGTGGGCACATATGTCGTTTTGATGAGACTTTGCTCCTCCGTGCATTGGTTGTATGCACTATTTAGTACATTCTTTTTAAGGATTTTTTTTTTTATAAAATGAGTTTTTAATTCATTGGTCCAGTGGATATGCAGCAGGTTCAACTATTGTTTCTGATTACTGTACAGTTACATCCAGTGACTCACTGTCTTCTCTTATTGAAGGTGTTATTTTTCCTTCTCTTCTCACTCAGCTTAGACCACCATGATGAGTTCTTCCAGCCACAACTCATTTCTGCAGAATTTGCTGCCCAAAGACCTAGGATTACCTACCTTTCCAGCACCTTATCTATCTATTCCTTATTTATATGCATACATATCCACAGTGCTCAGGGTTAATAACCCCCTTAGTAATTAAGACCTTGGACCTCTGCTATGGAAGACCACAGATGTCCTTTGAAAACAATGGATTCACATTCAACAGCTCTTAGCTGATAAAGAAGGCTCCCCCCATAATCCGCTGTTGTACAGCATATAGCATTGAATATAATAGAACAGGTAGTTGTGAATACAGTAAATATAATATGCTGCTCATGTATATATGAAATTCACTTATTCTTCATTTAAATGAATAGAGCATCCATTAAATATATAGTACTGTCTTCATAATGGTCTGGGCTCCATTAGTAGTGAAGTGAAAGAGGAAACTAAAATAACTGTCATTAGCCATTAAGTTAACAATCCACAGATATGTGAATATATATTCTACACATCAAAATGGTGCTAGATGGATCAGTGATTTTAAGTACTGGCAGTAAATGGTAAATCACTACTAATTAGGCCAGGTTTAAATCTGCGTCAAAGGATCCATTCAGAGCCTCTGTCACAAAGGTGGAACTGGATCCATTTCAATATCCGGTTCCATCAAGATACGGTTCCAGGGGTGCCCGACAGACCCAATTGACTACAGTGGTGTCTGTTTGATTTCCATCACGTTATCTGTCATTTTAACAGTAAAAAATGGCATAGCATGCTATGCTATTTTTTTCAACAATTTTGACACACTTCAAAGGAAACCTCCAAGGCCAATAAAAGCTAGGTCGTAGTTGTTAATTTTACACTTTTTATAGCAGAGGCAGACAACTGAATAATTGAAATACGAAACAAACATACCTTTAGGATTCTAAACATTTAAAAAAAAAAGTACAAATAAGATAAATATGAAGCCTATACAGTGGGTTGCGAAACTATTCATAACCTTTGAACTGCTCCTCATTTTATAATCTTATAGCCACAAACATAAATTTATTTTATGAGATTGAGCAACAAAAGGTAGCAAGTATTTGTGAAGTGTAAAGAAAATATGTGCTGTTCAAAATTTTTGCAAATTAAAAAACTGAAAAGTGTGGTACGCATATGTATTCAGCACCCTGCACTCTGATACCCCTAAATAACATCAAATGGGACCAAATGCCTTATTAGTATATAGAGTCAGTGTCGGACTGGTGGTCTGGGGCCCACAGGGGAATTTATCTTGGGAGGGAGGGCCCAACCTATTGTACATGAAAATATTACCGGCCTCGCCAACATAAATGCGCCCATTTTACCACATAATACAGTGAGCAAAAAAGAACTGTATTGTGTAGTACAATATCAAGTTAGTCACACATTTGTCAATCTAGCATATCATAGACACATGGCTAAGTAGCTCCATCCATATCCCCCACCGGCCCACATACAATATCCACCTACACGTTTCCCTTGGTCACGCACCTCACCACCTTCTAAAATAAACACTAGCAAGAAAGTAAAAGTGTAACTCCTATCACAGGGTCAGGTGTTCCCACACTCTTACAATCAGGGACAAGTGTACGCTGCCACTATACTCGCGCTAATATAACTTACAACACCACCATATAGAGACCACATAGGGTCCAACACCAGCTCAGGTATAACCTACAACACCACCATATAGAGACCACATAGAGGTCAGACACCACCTCAGGTATAGCCTACAACACCGCCATATAGAGACCACATAGTGGTCAGACACCAGCTCAGGTATAACCTACAACACCACCATATAGAGACCCCATAGCGGTCAGACACCAGCTCAGGAATAACCTACAACACCGCCATATAGAAACCACATAGAGGTCAGAGACCACCTCAGGTATAACCTACAACACCGCCATATAGAGACCACATAGAGGTCAGACATCAGCTCAGGTATAACCTACAACACCACCATATAGAGACCCCATAGTGGTCAGACACCAGCTCGGGTATAACCTACAACACTGCCATATAGAGACCACATAGATGTCAGACACCACCTCAGGTATAACCTACAACACCGCCATATAGAGACCACAGAGTGGTCAGACACCAGCTCAGGTATAACCTACAACACTACCATATAGAGACCACAAAGTGGTCAGACATCAGCTCAGGTATAACCTACAACACCGCCATATAGAGGCAACATAGAGGTCAGACACCAGCTCAGGTATAACCTACAACACCACCATATAGAGACCACATAGAGGTCAGACACCAGCTCAGGTATAACCTACAACACCGCCATATACAGACCACATAGTGGTCACACCCCACCTCAGGTATAACCTACAACACCACCATATAGAGACCCCATAGTGGTCAGACACCAGCTCGGGTATAAACTACAACACCGCCATATAGAGACCACATAGAGGTCAGACACCAGCTCAGGTATAACCTACAACACCACCATATAGCGACCACATAGAGGTCAGACACCAGCTCAGGTATAACCTACAACACCGCCATATAGAGACCACATAGTGGTCACACACCACCTCAGGTATAACCTACAACACCGCCATATAGAGACCACATAGAGGTCAGACATCAGCTCAGGTATAACCTACAACACCACCATATAGAGACCCCATAGTGGTCAGACACCAGCTCGGGTATAACCTACAACACTGCCATATAGAGACCACATAGAAGTCAGACACCACCTCAGGTATAACCTACAACACCGCCATATAGAGACCACAGAGTGGTCAGACACCAGCTCAGGTATAACCTACAACACTACCATATAGAGACCACAAAGTGGTCAGACATCAGCTCAGGTATAACCTACAACACCGCCATATAGAGACCACATAGAGGTCAGACACCAGCTCAGGTATAACCTACAACACCACCATATAGAGACCACATAGAGGTCAGACACCAGCTCAGGTATAACCTACAACACCGCCATATACAGACCACATAGTGGTCACACCCCACCTCAGGTATAACCTACAACACCACCATATAGAGACCCCATAGTGGTCAGACACCAGCTCGGGTATAAACTACAACACCGCCATATAGAGACCACATAGAGGTCAGACACCAGCTCAGGTATAACCTACAACACCACCATATAGCGACCACATAGAGGTCAGACACCAGCTCAGGTATAACCTACAACACCGCCATATAGAGACCACATAGTGGTCACACACCACCTCAGGTATAACCTACAACACCGCCATATAGAGACCACATAGTGGTCAGACACCAGCTCAGGTATAACCTACAAGACCACCATATAGAGACCACATAGAGGTCAGACACCAGCTCAGGTATAACCTACAACAGCGCCATATAGAGACCACATAGAGGTCAGACACCAGCTCGGGTCACATCACATTACAGTGAATACAGCACTGATCCAATATAGAAGTAAAATAACCCCTGAAATCAGGGACTCACCAGAGATGTCATTTCTGATGCGTCGTTCTCTTCTCTCATGAGTTGTTCTTATTCCCTTTTCTTCTCCATCCGTTCCACACCGCCATGATGACTTGTCCCGGCCACAACTCATTCCTGCAGAATTTACACACAAATATCTTAGAATCCTCAATTTTCCAGCATCTCTTTACCTATTCCCACCTCTGTACAAACTTCCCAGGGGTGGAAGAACAGGTTCAAGCCATAACTTAGAGTCCTAGTATCCTAAGGGATTGGAGGGTGGGGAGAGGACTAACCCCCTGGAGATAATTCTATAACTATGGACTGTTCCCCTCTCAATTATATTACCAGGTACGTAGGCAAATGGGAAAGGCCCCAGGTAACTAGATAGGCCCTATTTAGGTAGGTAGACCCCCACTGGATAAGTTGGTAGGCCAGCCCCAAGTAGGTGTATGCATAGGCGGCACGGTGATGTGACGTCACCGCGCGCCTACGTCACTAGTAGGGGCCGGCGCCTGGCAGGCTTAAGGCCTAGCACCTTAGGCCTGCCAGGGCGATCAGCGGAGCGCTAGCGGCGCCCTGCTCCGCTGACACCGCGCAGCCCCGGGAGTCGGGGACATACCAAATTCCTTCACACCATGACCACATATCATCATCACATATTGACTGGATAATACTGCAACATCATGACTACATATCCCCATCATATAGTGACTGAATAATACCGCCACATATCATCAACACATAGTGACTGAATAATATCACCATTCTGTTACTGAATAAAAACCATTACACTATGAACAATATTACCAAAATACAGTGGCCATATAGTGGTGGATACCAGTTGTATGCATATGCTCTGCACATTAGTCCCCGACTCCCGGGTCCGGTCTCTGAGCGTCCCGAGTGTTCAGGGACCGGATGCGGCTGACAGGCCCCAGGGAGTGGCGGCACTGCCTCCGGGGCCCCCAGAAGCTCGGGGCCCATCGGGAGATTCACCGATCCCCCGGCATCCCAGTCCGAGTCTGTATAGAGTAGTTTATTTTCAGTATAACTACAGCTGTTTTGTGAGGGCCTCAGAGTTTGTTAAAGCACAATAGTGAACAAACCTCAATATGAAAACACACCAGACAGCTCAGGGATTAAGTTGTGGCAAAGTGTATTGCAGGGTTAGGTTTTAAAAAAGTTGCCAAACTCTGAACATCTCACAGATCACTGTTCAGTCCACCATCTACAAATGGAAGGAGCATGGCACAGCTGCTAAACTACCAAGATATGGGAGTCCACCTAAATTGACAGCCGAGGTAAGGGGAGCATTAATTACATTGGTAACTCGGGAGGAGCAATAGAGATCCACAGTTCAGGTGGGAATATCTGTAGACAGGACAACTATGAGTCATATAATCCTAAAATCTGGCATTTATGGAAGAAGCCGAGAAGAAAGTATTTTTTGAAGCCATAACAAGTCCCTTTTGAAGTTTGCAAAAATCTATCTACAGGCACACAGCTAGCATGTTGAAGAAGCTGCTGTCTAAATGCCAAATACTATGCGTGGAGGAAAGTCAACACTGCACATCACCTGGAACACAATATTGCCACTGTGAAGTATGGTGGTGGCAGCATCATGCTGTGGAGAGGCTTTGCTTCAGCAGGGACTGGGAAGCTGGTCAGAGTTGATGGGAAGATGGATGGAGCTAAATACAGGGCAATCCTAGAAGAAAACCTCTTAAAAGGATGTATCACTTCTTCAGTTCTTGTGTTTCATAGTATTTTCAATTTCTCAGCTCTACAAAACCAGGGGCATTTCTTCCACTCCTAGTGGGGTGTTTCTTAACTGAAGGGTGATGACATCATCCCCCCTTTCACTGTTCATGCTCGCTCCCGAGCCCTGTCCCCCCCCCCTCTCTGTCTGAGTCCACATCTCACTGTTCCTCTTCCTATGTAGTCTTATTTTGTAAGAGCTGTTTAAATACCACATACCTGCATTCAATCTAGATAGTCTTCTATGAACTCAGTCTTCTATGATCTCTTCTCCTCTCTAAGCTGTAGGTTTGTTACAGTTGAATCCAGTCTTCTATGAACAGCACAGATCTCCCTTTTATGCAGGAGAGTTAGACAGCATGGCACAATTTTGCTGTTTTCTTATTGTAGAATCAGCTGCAGTGTGTTTCTGCTGGGTGTGCAAAGTGAAATTGCTATGGCCCCTTACTGTGAGTGAGAGAAGCAGGGGTCGAGGCACATTTCTGCTGTTTTCTGATTGTAGAAGCCCTGCAGTGTTATTGTGTTTCTTCTGGCTATGCAGAGTGAAATTCCTGCTGGTCCCTTACTCTGAGTGAGAGAGACAGGAATGCTCTATCCCGTGAAGTGAACCCGACTGGGGGGCCAGACATAATGTAAATTAGTATAGCCGTCAGCCAATGAAATGAAAGGAGGTGGAATCCGACAAGTACTGCGGAACGGTGTTTACAGAAACAGAAGATAAGGAATACTGTGATAACAAGACAGCTTTGCTAATGACATCCAATTGCAAAGTTGTTTGTTTTCACTGTCCCCTTATTCTGAAGACCATTCAATGAAATTATACAACCCCTTTAAAGGCTGCAGAAGACTTGAGACTGGGGCGTAGGTCAAGCACTAGATAATCCAAGCTTGCTCATTGCTACAGTGACTACCATAAGCATTTACACAACCTGAAACAGACTGCAATCAGAAAGCGATATGAAGTAATACATTTCACATTTACATTGGAGCAAAAATTAAAGAGTTGGCTGAACTATTTGTCAACAAGCAATAGAGTACAAGACATTTTAGTGGAGAATACAGCATTGACATGTAATATAACAATTAACATTCAGAACTATTGAGTAAAATGTACAAATTTACAATGAAAAATATGAATAATATCTATGAATCCATGAAATTAAAGACTATTTGGAATAAAAAAGTTTGTAGAGGCAGTAAATAAACTATTCCTTTAAACCTGAAATACTCTGCATTATATCTTCAGCCAATTTATAAGGCACAGTATAATCTGCTGGCGGGGGTGTCCAGTGTGTGAATGTTGTGTTGACTGTTTCCAGTTCGTGAATGGCACATAGGGTACATATTCAGTGGATGATTCACATTTTTTGTATATATCTTTTATGTGAATGGCATGTGTTTACTGTTTGAGGGGCATGTTTGCAGTGCAGGTAATGGCAATATAACTTACATGTATGGATGTAGCAAAGATTACTTGGCAGAGATAATTTACTGCATCATCTTATCTAATGTCAAGTGTGCATAGTAGATTTTCCATGGCAGAAAATTCACAGAATAACGGCAGGTAAATCTAGAATTTTTGTGCAGCATATGGACGATATTTGTGAAAATGTCATACACTTTGTCATAACTGTTATGCACTGTGTATTT
This sequence comes from Phyllomedusa bahiana, assembly GCA_025379985.1. Lineage (NCBI taxonomy): Eukaryota > Metazoa > Chordata > Amphibia > Anura > Hylidae > Phyllomedusa > Phyllomedusa bahiana. Next base: position 142,455 of record JAODAL010003632.1, read on the forward strand.
TCTGCAATAAAATCCATTATAGAAAATCTGCAGCATAATCAATTCACGTGAAAGGATCCTTGCTAGTACATTATCGGTTAGCTTTAAGGGGTTTTCTCACCACCATGATTAGCTTCTAACATTTAGGGAAAGGTAAATGAAGACTTTTACCAAATACATTGCTATTTTGATTTTTCTTTTTTCAGAGGGTAAAGGAGATTTCATCTACTGCTAGTGCACATAAGTTTCTCTTAGTTGCCAAACACCTCCCTCTGTTTTCTCTCCTCTCTCATTACTCCTAGCTGCCGTCCAACCATGGTGAATCACTCCCTGCTCAGTCCTATCTCTAGCACGGGAGCTTGTATATCAAAGTTAATGACAAGTTTTAACCCATTAGAGCCCTGTAGTCCTGTGCACTACAGTTTATAAATATCCTGCATTCACGTCACTGTAACAGGAATAGTGAGGAATATCAGAGCTGATGTGCCAATCACTGCTATAGAATCACCCACAACCTAAACAGAAAATGTGAGTCTGAGCTGACTGTGGCTCAGAAACAGCATGGTGAGACAACCCCTTTAAACTTTGTGAGCCCCAGTGCTCCCTCTACCCGGGCTCCTGTTAGTCATTTTAAACCTTTGGGATTAATTTGCTTTCTCATAGATGCGCATTTTACTACACAGTCAAGTCCCATTATCATGATCGCTTACAACATCAGCTATGTGTAGCTCATGGAGGAAGTCACAAGTCATGAGGTGGCTTGGTGGGTATGTGAGGTGTGTGATAGGCTGTCTCTTGTAGCAGTCATGGGTAAAAAAGGCGATTATTGGCTTTCAAGCCAAGGGTGGCAGTATTCCTGAAATTGTACAGTTTGTGATCTGTTTGCGTGCTGCTGTAATCAGGGTTGTTTCTAGGGTAGGGTAAAAAAATGTCTCCCTTCTTCCCCCCATTAACATGCACCATGCTGCAACACATAACATAATTATTACCAGTCCATGACTGCTCCCCGTTTATGCTGACATTTTCCGTTTCCTTAGTAAAATTACTAAATAATGGTTGAACATTTGCCAAATAACACTGCCACACAAAACTAGAATCCCGAGGCCAATATTACCAATTATTCCATACCAAATTCCTTCACACCATGACCACATATCAACATCACATATTGACTGGATAATACTGCAACATCATGACTACATATCACCATCATATAGTGACTGAATAATACCGCCACATATCATCAACACATAGTTACTGAATAATATCACCATTCTGTTACTGAATAAAAACTATAACACTATGAACAATATTACCACAATACAGTGGCCATATAGTGGTGGATACCAGTTGTATGCAGATGCTCTGCACACATACAAGTGATTACAGTAAAGTTACATCCAGTGACTTACAGGAAACATCTTCTCAGATGAGCTGTTCTCTTTCCCTTTTTTTCTCCATCAAGCTCAGACCGCTTTGACGTCTTCTCCCAGTCACGACTTCCCTACCGATTTCCACCTTTGTATAAACTTCCCATCCATAGTGCCCCAAATGCTAATAATGACCCCCTTGTGCCCCAAACAGTAATAGTGCCCTTAAACGGGTCTGGGGCTCCCGTGTATGCACAACGTTTTAGTCTTGCTTTGTGTCCCCATACAGGAGGTCGTTAAATCCCCCAATATAATATGTAGATACACCCCCCCAAACTAGGTAGGCAGTTAGGTTAACCCCTTTTAGGTAGGTAGTCCTCAATTAGGTAGATGTATAAACCCCTGCTAGGTAGATTTATAGGTCCCCAATTGGTAGTTATCTAAGTATATAGGTAGGAATATAGGTCCCTAGTAGGTGGTTATATAGGCACCCTGCAGGGAGGTATATAGGTCTCCTGTAAGTAGGTAGCTATGTATATTGGCTCCCTGTTTGTAGATCAGTACATAACCCCTGTAGGTAAGTAGGTATATAGACCCCCAGATGGTGGGTAGGAATAGAGGCTCCCAGTAGGTATGTATGTAAACCCGTAGTAGGTTGTACATAAGCCCCCTGTAGGTAGGTATATGGTCCATGTAGGTACATATTGCCCCCCTGTAGGTAGATACAGGCCCCCTGTAGGTTGTTATAGCCCCCTGTAGTAGATATAGACCCACTGTAGGAAGATAGCCAGGCGTTTAGGACAATAAAAATATTAAAGAGAAAGTTACTCACCTCTCCTTGTTTCCCCGATGAGCAGCCGCTTACACCAGGACTCTGCTCCCAGCATCTCCTGGGCCAGACGCCTTTGACACTGCTGCATTATGCATCCTGCGACACTGACATGATTATGAAGCGGCCATGCAGAGCAGATGACGACTTCCTTTTAGGGTAAGTGGTGCCTTGGACAGGTACCTGTCTTGCCCACCTATAAAAATGGGCCTGGCTGTAATGACGATGTATTGTGAGTGGACAAATGGCAGCATTGTGAATAAGTGATATTGTCAGAGACCCTAGTCTTTCCCTGGCTTACCCTGCCTAAGCAGAGCAACCACCCCGATAAGGGCGACACCGCCCTCATGCCTATCCCGAGCAAGTCCTAGTCAAAACAGAGGCCAAATAAACGGACGACAAACAGGCACAGACACAACAGAAAACAAAAAGGTAGCAGAGGAGTCAGCAGGCAGAAGAATTTTCAAGATAATAACTGAAGTCCAGAGCCAGAGGAAATTCAAACGAACAGCAAAGAGACACAAGCCAGGATACAAAAGGAAATCACAGGCAAAGAAGCAGGAAACAGGTGAGTATAAATATCCCGCCCCAGCCAGGGACTTGCCTGGGTAATTAACCATTAAGGTTCTGTACAAAATCCTGGCTGAGCCTGAAAAGAGACAGAACCTCTTAAAGGGTAATGCACACATTACTCACAGAAATGAAAACTGTGGAGCACCTTGTGCCATTCGTGTGAGAGGAGAAAGTCAGCTTTAAAGGTGCACATGGGAGACTGGCACAATACAGTGCAGCAGCTCACCACCAAAATAAACCAGGGTTAAGCAGACCTTACTGTGTATAGGGCACCAAAGTAGACAGATGTCACTGCACCTCTGAAAACAAAGCTGCATCAGCAGAGAAGGCTTCACAGTCATATAAAAATTTGGCCACGCTGATAAGCAGTTGCCTTCTCCGATGGGTCACACTTTCAGCTTAATCGAACAGATGAATGTTGGCATGTTAGATGAGAAACCTCAGAGAAAAAACACCCTGCAACTACTGCTTGAAGAACACAGGCTGGTGGTGGCAGAGTTTTTGTCTGGGAAATGTTTTTGTGACATTCTTTGGATATACAGTATTCATCCATGTAGAAGGCACTCTAGACTGATTTGGGTATGAATCGATTATGGTAGATCTTGTACACTTATACACGCTATGGCAGAGTGACCTTAGGCAGTCGCATGATTCTGCCACAAGGTGGAGTACAACAGGAATCCTGCTTCAGACGTGCCACCGAAGACCTGGTCTCGGTGGGGGAAGACAACTAGTTTGTGTCAGTATCCATAGGTTGTTGACACATGTAGCTAGCATAGTTGCTATGCAGCCAAGTATGGGTTGTCTTTCCTGGAATGGTCACAGTGATGGGTGGAAGGCCGTTCCCATATTCCAGGATAGGCTTTTGGCAGGTGCCTGGATGCCTATAAAAAGCTGGCTACTGCAGATGATCTGAGGATGTGGTTGCTACCTGAAACCTGAAAGCTGAAGAGAGAGGTCTGGCACCCAGAGGCATGAGAGAAGCCTGTATTACAGTAAGAATACTGTTGTTTGGGGTGCTCTGTGGTAGGCACAGACCACAGTTAGGGTATTTCACACGGCTTAATTGCTGCATACTCCCGCGACGCGGGGGAGGGGGGAGCGGCAGCCCGTCATCCCTAGAGACATGCATTACTCTATGAGAACTATAGATTACCGTAATTATGGGGTGCATTTCGCTCATATTAGAGCGCAGTACGTCGCGAAATGCGCCCCAAATTAAGCTGTGTGATTATAGCCATAATAGGGACTCACTTTATGTTGGGTAAGTGGCCAGACAGCCTGTTTTTGTTTGTATTGTTTTGTTGCCTGTATACTGTGCCTGAACAATAAAACTTGCTGAGCCCAGTGTTAAACTGAAGCCTGGTGTCAAAGCGCCATATGTTGGTGTGCCAACGTCTTACAAAAGGACGGCAATCCATGAGCTAAAAAACCTCTGTGACTATCCAAGATGGCGTCCGGCAAGAGTGAGTCTCACAATACTTATTGCCTTCCCTGAAGAGGATGGAATATTCCAGCAAGACAATGTGGTATCTCGCACAGCTAGAAATTTATACATCATGATAAAGGCTTCCAACTACTACCATGACCCCCTTTTTCCCAGACTAAAACCCAGTTGATCATCAGTGGGATTGCTTCCATTGTTGTGTTTTCGCTATAGATCCTTCCCCATGCACTCTCCAGCAGCTGTGGCATGCCCTCTAGTCAGCATGGTTTCAGATACCTGGTGACAACCTCCCAGTACTTTGAGTCACTTCCAGCCTGTCTAGCTGTTGTCTATGCTGTACACGGCGGGTACTCTGATTGTTAGCTGGGGGTCATAATAATGTGACTTGACTGTGTATATTTTGGTAATCTGCATCTTCAGTACCTCAGAATATTTACTAACTGTATTGTAAAGTCACCTATTCTGATTTAAAAGGATAGTTGGTATATTCATTTTGTTCTAGGATTACATTTTATATGTTGTACTAAATGTAGCCTTCCCTTCTGGGTTTTTTTTGGTTTTATAGCCTATTTTATTTTCAGTTCTTCATGTGAAGAATCATGGAATGGTCCCTCTAGTTATAAATGTGTTGATAGAGAATATGGATTGTCAACTAAATAATGAAACTACAACAGAATGGCATTTCACCTTCATAGGTTGTTACCTTAACAATGGTTGGACAGATTTACAACTGTGTCCAATCAATGGCTGTGGCCAAAGGAACTGATAAAGATAAATGATCTTTCTGACATTGAAATGTTTGTTTCAGTTCAGTCTGAAAGGAGGAAGGTATAAACCCCCTAATAGTAGTGTAACCAGAATCAGAACCTAATAAGAATTAACACTGCTCTAGCTATAAAGCAACTAATATTGTAGGAATGTATATAGGCATCTGTGCCAGCAAGATTTGCGAATCCATCATAAGTGGATATTCCTGGATATTCATAGAGATTGTGCCAGTAGCAGCAAATGTGTCAAGCAAACATAATACGATACTGATGATAGAAGATCATATGATGAACGAACTGTGTTTATCCAGAAATATGTGGCTGTGTAAAAATAGAGCAATAACTATAGACGATTAACTGGAAATTTAATCAAGACCGTTAAAATATGATTTACATTTATTCAGACATTGTTTTTAGGTGGCAGCACATAATAAAACCATCAAACGCCTCTCAGGCTACAACTGTGGGGATTTTTTTTTCCATTTTAATATTGTCTGACATTAATTGTACAAGAGGCGGGAAATTGAAGCTTATAGAGCCACGTTTAACTATACCAAGAATTTTATCTAACAGAGCACTTTCATACAATATTACACCTTCTGTTAGACATAATTAGGCATATTTTTATATACTGTTCCATCAGGATGGGATCGCAGATTTTACCATGGCAATGCCATAGAGGTGGTGCCTGCTTCCTTGGTCAACCGGGCTGGACCTTGCTACCTACTCCCCCTCCTTCTCTGTCTCTGCTAGCCATAGGTTTGGTTACATGTGGTTAAATGGGTTGTCTTACTACATTGATTCATCTTACCTCAGTCCTGGTTTCTTGTTTTCATTTTGAATTCAGGGGTGTGTTTACTGGCTTCCACTAGGCTGCAGTAGAAGCCAGGTCTGTAGCTATAGCAACCAGTGCTGGCAGCCTATCAGGAGAGATAAAACAGGTCTGTAGCTATAACGACCTGAGGAGCTGATGCAGCCCATACAAGAGGGGATATCTAGGTATAGGTAGGACATTGCTAATGGACATGTATTGTTTTTGCAAGATCTTTAACATTAAAAGCAATCCTTGTAGTGAGACAGCCCCTTTAAGGTTATGTCTTTTTGTTTTCCCTGTACAAAAACTGCAAAAGGGTTTTTCTTAAAATGATAGGCACTTTTAGATGTTTCTGAAGATCTGCACTGGACCGTCCCAGTCTTGCTTTGAAGACCTATTCTGTCTGTGCTTTGGTTTTAGAAATATTTCAAGAAGAACTTTCATTTTAGTGTATGGCCAAATCGAGACTTTAATAGGCTAGGAGGGAAATTTTGAAGTATAAGGGTATGTTCACACGGCTTATTTTCTCGCATAATTGCGGGCGTATTTTGCCACGTATTGCGCTTAATACGCGGTGAAATGCGCCCCGCAATTACGGTATCCCATAGCTCTTATAGAGAACTATGGATTACGCCTCGTCCCCCCGTGCGTACAATGCGATCGTATTGTACGCGTGGGGAGATAAGTGATATGTCAATTATTCGCGGCGATTACGTGCCACAAACAATGCATGTCAATGGGGCTGGTGGGCCAATCCCCAAATCACTTGGCGTATTGCGGCTCATACTGTACACGCCGCAATTATGCCGTGTGCACATACCCTAAGAAAGTGAAGCATAAAAATATACATATGACAGATAAAAAAGTCTAAAAAAAGGAGTGTAGACAAATCTAAATAACAAAACTGCCAAGATTTAAATACATCTGCTTGCTTAAATGTGGAAAATAACAGGTGGGAATACAAATGATAGAACATGTCATTTTTTATAAAAACGGAGAAATGTTCTCAGACTGTCTTATCTACATGTTTCCATTGTAAAACTAAAAAAAACCAGAGCATCATGTTAGTGTAACTATGGTCATCTTTAAAAGATGATAATCTTGTTACTACTTTAAAAAAACCTGCAGAACTTAAAATAGTATCACATGACATAGCCACTTCCTTGGAGGATCTTCTGATATGTCAATCTTTAAATAGATTAAAAGAAGTATTATTTATGTGGTAATAATTAAGATTAAAACAATCAGAGGTGGAACTTCTGCAACAGCAGCCCTAGCTAATGACATGAGGCCCACAGCTATATGGGGCTAGTCTGCTCAGGGGACTTTCTTTTATTTGCTGAAAGGCAGAACACTAGTGACCAATGGCAATGACAAAATCTGTGCCGCTATCCTCCATATCCTCTTTGCACTTCTCTCTGATTAAAGGGGTTTTGCCACAATCTCATTTCATACTTCCTGTATCCAGCTCTTCAGCTCTGTGTGCTCAGAAGGGGGCGTGTGTGATTTGTTTGAATTGCATATCATGTGACCAAGCAGGATGACATCACCATGCCTTTCCTCTCTGTAGTCAACATTGTTTTGGGCATGTAAACATACCCTAAAGCTTTGATGTGTTCAAAACACATATAATGAATGCATATAGCAAAATGCATGCATTTGATAAGATTTGAGTGAATTTTAAAATCTCATGCGCTTTTACCAGATACATTTTTTTGCGCAGTGTTTAAATGCATCGCAACCGCGAAACAATGTAACATGTACCCAGCCTTAGAGTTTTTTGTGTACCTATGGGATCACCCTAATGTAGAGGTACATTGTGGTATCTGAAGCCAAGACAGACCATGAAGTACATTTAAGTTAAGACATTCCACTGGATTAAGGAGTAAAATATAGTCTGTCTTCTTTATTTGCTTATTTTCTGTCAGCACTCACATAAGTCCCTGCCTTTAGTGTGAGTCAGTCTCATTATCCAATCTGTCATGCACACCAGGTCTAATGTTATGGGAAGTTATTTAACCTATTAGGCCTAGTTCACATCTGCAAATTGCAGAAGCTTGCTACAATGGAGTCCGTCAGGTTTCTGACCTGATGGCCGCCATTTTAACGGGAAAAATAGCGCTGCATGGAGCACTACTTTTATTCCATTTTTTTCAGATTCTGTGCCAGAAACTTCAAATGGAACCTCCGATGTGGATATGAACTGGGCTTTTGTATGTTTTTGGAGCATTTAAGGTCTTGACAACTGAGTTATTGTGCTGCCCTGGTACATTCTACTCCAAAAAATGTACAGGTAGTCTCCAGGTTAAAAAAATCCAATTTACAAATGACTCATACTTAGGAATGAAGGCTATTGTTTGGCATGACTCTAAGCACAACATCCAAGGATGAGTGACAACTCATTTACTTTAGCCCAAGATACCTTGCTCTCCCGTACTCCTTTAATTGGAGTGCTGTGCAGTATATCTGGACTTTCAACATTGCAATGGAGAATTACTATACCTGTTAATCTTTGTTTGCTGTAAATAAACTATATACATATTATGAATTCAAGATAAGGTCTGCCATGGATTTACAGATCACAAGGCAATATTTACAGAGATTTACAGAGGCCTTATATAGGGACAAAAATCCTCCCACTTAGCCCCCACAAACACATAACCAAGGTGTGCGGTACAAATATTATTTCCCTGAGGTACACAAAGTTAAATTAAATCTTTTTAATAGGGTAAACAGCAAAATAAACATTACAGGAGTGTTAACCTGTTCCAATACTATTCAAAACAAAAAAAAAACTTAGGCTTTGTCTCCACTGCACACAAAAACAGTCGTTTTTTCAGCATTTTTCATTTTCTAAAAACGCTGAAAAAATGACTGAACAGAGATCCCCTTAACAGGTAAAATGTTCTTTAGTCTCCACAGAACTTTTTTTTTTTTTTGCTGGTCGTTTTTTCAAATATGTTGCAAAAAACAACCGAGCAGGGCAGAAAATTTACTAATGGAGTCTATGTAAATGCTTTGCATTTCTGCAAAAACACGTGCATAAAAACCGCAAAACGCGCCAAAAACAGACCTTTTTTTTAGCAGCTTTTGAGAGGCAGTGGACGAAACTCAGTTTTATGAACTTTCTTAGGATTTGGTTTTCAGTGAGTGCTTCTGTCCCTTCTGCTTATAGTATAATGGTCTATTGTCATATTCCTTCCAAATAACCATACCATACATTGTGGTATATTGTACAGATGGTACCCAAACAACAATGCCATATGTTAGCTAAATTACATTTCTATACAGTTGCCTAAATAACGACTATATTGCATAGCCACCACCTTACTGTGCAAAAATAATATACTGAATAGCGCTGAAGTAGTGGTTCTGCAACACCCACATAACAATTTACAGTGACCTGTAATGTAGCCTTCGGTCTAAGGTATATCATGGTATACACATTTTCCTTCAATAAAAATTGATGACGGAAATATCCAACTAATACCATACATTTGCATATGTTTTTACATAAAAATATTTTTTTTTTCAGATTGGCAATCTGTTAAAAAAAACCCTGTTGCTATATTCTGTAACCATCTGCCACTCCCTGTTTAATCCACCCTCACCTCGCATCAACATGATGTCCCTGTTTTAACCTTTCTTCTATAACGTCTGATTGAACAGGTCACTGCCTCCTACAAGACTAGCACTTTTAATAGGATCATTGCAGCTAATGTGGACATGGCCGTAGATGAAAGGGATGCTTTAAATTCAAGTTGTAAAGACAGTGAAGAGAAACTACACCTGGTCCGGCTCGGTTTATAGATGTGTAATAGCTAGGCTTTAATGTGTCATTTAGGGCTGATTTCATTTAATCCTGTTCTATATAGCATGTGATTAAGTTATGCAAAACCTAAATATTTTCCACTTCCATTGTTACATCAGTTGATGTGGGATTAATTGCTTCCTCATTGATGCTCCAGTTGACCTTTTTTTTTTGATCATGTAATGCACCGCCTGCAAATCTACCAGGCTGACGAGAAGAATAGCAGCAGCCTGTAGCGGGGATAGTGATCATTCATCTACGCTGAGGGTTTTATGTAGCGGCGGGAACACAACATTTATTTTAGATCAAGTTTGTCCTTTATGTAATGTATAATATGGCTTTTAAAGGATTTTTAGCTTCATAAGCATAATAATCTATCCTGACTACAAAGATGTTTTATCACATGGAGCGCAACACACATAAACATAAAATGTGCTTTTCCTGTAATTATGTGTATCCTCTAAAAAAAAAAAAATGAGTAAATACAAAATTACACTTGAGCGTGTATTAAAGGGGTTTCCCACTAAGTAAAACTGATGTGGAAAGCTTGTAAATTAAATAATAAACATTTTCACTATCATCCTTAAAAATTCTGTAGCATTTTAGTTTTAGCAACTACCTTAGTGATCCATAGTGTACAGCTCATCTCCAGGGGATGCGACCAGTGACGAGAGCTCCTCAGTCTTGTCACACATGCTCAGACATCACCTCTATTTGCAGGCAGCTACTGTCAGTTTCTTCCTGCCTTGTAATCGCACACACTCACTGCTGAGCAAATGTTCAACCCCAGGTGCTGTCATTCTACTCCTTTTCTCTCTACTCCTTTAGTTACAAGTCAAACAGTTTGGTTCCTGAAGGGATTTGAACCTAGCCCCCTATATTGGAAGGCAGAAGTACTAACCACTCAGCTACATTGTAGCTACTGGCAGCTCTTTACATAGTGACGAAATCAGGTGATACCTTTTAGAGGCTAACTGAGTATATTTGATGGTAAGCTTTAGAGAGTACTAGCTCTCTTCTTCAGACATGGTATTATACAAGAAACTGAAAATTCACAGACTTTTTATACACTTTCGATGGCTAACACGATACAAGATTATACTACTAACAGTTCTTTACATAAACAGACCTTTGTTTGACTAGAGTGAGCACACTGTGGAGAAAAGCATAGTCAAGCCTGCTGGGTCACATGATACGCAGTTCAAACAAATCACACACACAACCTTCTGAGCACACGGAAAGCTGAAGCAGGACAAATCAGACAAGAAATGCCTTTGTAGCAAAACCCCTTGGATTTCATGGTAGCTTAGAACTCTAGAACAAGAACAGGGAATATAACACACATCGTGATGATATTTAAAATCCATGTGGAGTCCAGGATCATCTGTCAGGATGATTAAATCAGGTGTGGAATCTATCTTTGTTCCACTCCTTATCCAATTAAATGCCTCCTCCGAATTATATTATTATTATTGCTGCCGGCAGCCAGAGCCGAAAAACCACGACCGACACCTTCCTTTTCTTTCATGTTATTCTGAGTTAATACACCGTAAATTACATCAATAGAACTTTTTTAATCATTGACTATTCTATCACCACATGATGTTTAATTGGTGGTCGCTAAAGACAAGTAAAATTAGGCATGTACGTATGAAGCATTAACTGATATGATACATTCCGAAGGGCTCTCCTTCTTTTCATCAGGGGGTGAGGAGAAGTCCTTGACTATTCTTGCCTTCTACAGTCAATGCATCAGTCTCAAGGAAAGCTGTGGAGTAGATATCTGATAGTTCATAAGGATTATAGTCAGTAAAAAGCAGTTTAACAAACTAATCTGATGAGTCTTAAAAAGAATATAATGATGAAACAGACAATCTGATGTTTTTTCCTTAAAATTCCAACTTGACATTCCCCCTTAAAAACATAAAATCTGTTCTATGCTCCCCCCTCGAGCGGGAATGAATAATTATTCTTTTCCTAAACTGAACAAGTCTAGACAGCAGGGTGAACAGTGGAGCGTGTTTGATACTCCACTGAACCACTGTCAGCTTGCTACAAAGGGGCGTAACCAAGCAACCGCGGCCTCCTCCAGAGCCTTTGAATGGTAAGGATGAGAGTTGACACTGTCCGCCAGTGCCACCACAGAGCAGTCCCTGGCAGAGGCATCCAATGGAATTGTTTACAATCTCATAACCCTCACTGATTCTGGAGAGTCCAAGATGGAGGAGGCGCATAAATGTTCACTTACCATTGTAAGGCACTCGGGTGATAATTATTAAACCTCAATGATCATAATATGATGTAATTTTACCCAGTTCATACTTTTGATGATTGTTATCTGGACGTAAGTTTTGGGGGGGGGGGGGGATTCAAACCCTTTGACCAGTTCCCCTCTTTGTAATTCATCAGGTACTCCCCCTTTGGTTTCCCTCTTGCATTTTTTCACACATCCAGACGTAGACAACCATATGAAATGGATAAGTGAAAAGTTCATAATGACTTAAAGGTCGCAAGTCACTTTCTTGCAGTGTGAAAGCCTACACCCAGGGTTGGTCATTCTTCAAGTTCAATTGAGGTATGGGGACATCAGGAGTACTTGGTAAAGGTCAAATCTTGGGCTCCAGAAGTCTCTGACTTGTTTCTGCACCCCCACCAAGTCACCAGGTTGTAGCTTTGATCATGAGTCAGGATCTGGAATGGAGGAAGCACTATGGATCATTAGTTTCAATTCATTACACAAATTTTATAACGATATTTTACAAGTCTAACATTCCCTGCACTCAACTGTGTGGTGGGATCCCACCTTAAACTGGGTGGGCTGAGAAACATCTCCATAGCAATGTGACCATGGGGCTACCTAGGGTATTTCTGACATAAAGAAATGTAATGGTTATGATCTCGTGCCAGGGAAGAGATGTTTCTTCTTCTTGTCTACTTTCAGAAATTTTGTTCTTCAGAGTATCGTTCAATCTTTCCACCTTTCCTGCTGAATTTTGGGATGGGAGGGAGTGGCAGGCAGGAGGTCAATCTCCTACTAGTTTCCAAATGGGTCTTTGGTTACTTCTGCAGTTAAGGCAGGTCTCCTTGGTCAGATTTAATAACCTGCATGGATCCCCAAATCTGCAATATCAACTCAGTCAATAGATTTCTAATATATCTTCACAGTGATTCCTGGCAGGCATGTTTGTAACTGGGTAGTACTTCCAGGTCATCCTGAGAACATATCCACCACCACAACTTGTACATTTCCACTCTTGGTTAATTTCAATGTTTTCAGCAGTCTGGATCCGCGGAGATATATCAGTGTTGAGCCACTGCTTCCTTGGTGTTGGCACCGTACCTCCTGGGTACAGTATTGCAAGTATTTCACACCTTCTGCATGGATTACTGCCGTGGGAAATGAAGATTCCGGGTGCTAAGTATATCTTGTGATTGAAGAAATCATCTGTTTAGATTCCTACTGTGGTAGTATCAATGAAGCCCATTGAATACAGCTGGATAAAATGCCTATGTAAAACAAAGTCTAATGTCCCCTTTCCTCCAGTCCATCATGGAGATCTCTCTCTCCCAATTCCTCTCTCCACTTTCTTTCCTTTCGGGCTTGTTCATGATGTTTGAGAATGTCTCTCAACAGTTAACACCTGGAATCAATGCATCTTGTTCCTCGGTTCTTTCATCTTCTTGTTCCTCTCAATTCTTTCCTTCTTCATTCTTCTCTGGTAAGAGAGCTGTGGCCTTTGCAGCCAAGTCAGCCTCTTAGGTGGCCTTCTACTTCCACTGTCATATTCTTCCATGGGCTTTGAGTCTTCAAAACGGCCACTTGAGCTGGCAATTTGGAGAGCATGCATCAGAGTCTGGAATGGCTTCTTGATTCTTGTGGCGATCCACTATCTACTGGAAACATTGCAGGGCCCACTACAGGCAAAAGCCAAGGGCAGGGGGGGGCAGTCGTTAATATGTACATGGTCACTCTCATTGGCGAGTTTTTCTTTACAATCTTCCATACAGCCCAGAGAATCACCATTCTGGGCTGGAAATTCCTTCAAAGGTAAAGATCAGCCTTCCTGTTACTTGCAAGGTAACCAACAGCAAATCCTGTATGGAATCGTCCTTGGTCCATCCGCATAACTGGATCCCATCTGTGAAGACAACCATAGTTTGGCTCTCCAACTTGAATTTAGAGACAGTAGGAAGATGGGAGGTTTCAGCCTCCGCTTGTTCAAGAGTGGCTGGGTTGAGAGTAGTACATCTCTTCAAAGTGACATTTTCAAGCATCAGTAATGGCATTGTATACGGAGATGGCGCTGTTTACTGAGATGAGTTCTGCGACTGTTTTCAGGATCCCTTGAAGATGAGCCAAAAGCATTGACCAGAGGCCTAAAAATGAAGTCTTCAGTTTTTCAGAAGATCATGTGCAGCAAAGATAGCTCTGAGGCAAGTAGGGACAGTCCCGTGCCACAAGTAATCTTAACTTGCAAGACTAGTATCCAAGAGGTCTCATACACTCACCATGGTTTTTGTTCAGGACCTATCTAGAGCTTGCCCATAGTACTTCAAAATAGTAAAGAAGTTGAAAGCTGTGTGAGTAGTCCGAGAATCATCACAGAGCAGGATTGTAGGGATAAGTTTTTTTCAGGCTTAAAACACTCTTGTGCCTCAAGTGAGAGTTAATTGGTGTAAAATAATGTCCCTGAAAAATAGTGTAAGAACATGCATAAGACTGGAGGCATTGGATAACCAATTATGACAAAATTTACGAGCCTAGAAATCCTTGAAGTTGTTTTAGATAATTTCGGAAGAATGAGCAACACATCTTTTTCCCGAGCATCCTAAGGTAGTTGGGTCCCCCTGTGATATGCAATGTCCGAGGAATACAACTTCCGTTAGAACACCATTGTAGCTTGGACTGTGAGAACTTTGCAGTTGATTGATGCCAAAAGTTGAAGAAGACTCAAAAGACTGATTGCAAGTTAGGAATATCGGGTGCACAACAAGAGAATATTATACATGTCCTGCAAGGCTAGATTCAACTGTTGGGTGAGTTCTGTGCCCCTTTGAAGCATCTTCTACAGGTGGCTGAGTACCACGAAAAGGTTAAAGCAAAAAAGTTTTGACAGTCCTTGTTAGTGGACACTGAAGAAGACAATGCAGAAACCAAAACTGGTGAAGGTTGCAGCTGAAAATGTACTTGGGCTGATGGAGAACATGAGCTTTGGGGACCACAGGTTTTCATAAACCGTGACAGACAATGCCCTGCTCCTTGAGTCCCTGAACCAAATGTATTTTGAAGGTTCCCCAGGATAAGCTTTTCTTGTGAACAGGGAACCGTGATGTGTATTTACGGAGAGATGCAGTGGAGAGCACACCTCATTAACCAGGAAATGTTCTGATTTGTAACTCCAGATATTGTTCTTGATCATAGCTAAAAGGGTTATATTGAGGCAAGCACCGGCGGGTAAGCACCCTCTACAAGAAGACACGGTTACAGTATGAACTTGAAGGATTTCGACATCATCAGACCTTTTAAGACCAAACTTCAGGAGGGTCACTTGTGTCAAAAGTCAGGAGGTATTGGCCATTATGTGTATAAAGCATGTTAAGCGCAGAACAGCTTTTTAGAGCTTCAATTGAAATTGAGTATGTAGTCCAAATACATACCAGAAGAATCATATATGATGGTATCATTCACGTTTTTTTCAGAAGATGCACCTTCAAGCAGATTAGCTGGGTTACACCAGTGGTACGCAGCCCCCTCGCTCCGGGCTGCGGCGCACTCGTGCTAGCCACCCGTCCGGGTCCCGGCGGCTACTGCCAGTTCCACGGCTCGGGTCCCGGCCCCCTCCTTACCAGACCCCGGCTCCCGCTTCCTCTCATCCTCCTGCAGTCCGGAATGCGCATGCCCCCCACGCGCCTTTAGTGCGCGCGCAGCCGGCTCTCGGTGATTTAAGGGCCATTAAGCCATTAATTGGATAAAAGGCTAGCAGGTGACCTATTTAAACCCCCTCCATCCGTTCACCTTTGCCGGAACTTAATGTGCCAAAGACTTCCAATTAGAGAAAGCTTCTTCTGCCTCGTAGCCCTGCTTCCGTTGTACCGAACCTTTACGCACCTGTTTCTCGACCACGAACCTTGCCGCCTCCCTGACCTTCTTCCTGTCCCCCCGACTTCGCCTACGTCAACGATATTGTAACCACGCACTGCCTTGGCTGCCACCGCAAGCAAGTCACGCCATTGGGGCGACCTGGTAGTTCTCCGCCGCAGTCAGGTCATCCCGCTTTGCGGCGGGTCTCTGGTGAAAACCGGTATCTACTTTATTCTGCTCCCTGGTACGGCTACACATCGCATTGCGGTGTCCAGCGGATCCACTATCCAGCACTGTTACAGTAAGATCCGGCCATGGATCCCGCCAAGGTAAGCACCCCGCCCACAACGCCTAAACCCCCTTTGCCCGGTGAACGGATCTCACGGCAATAGTGGCTCAGCAGCCACAATACAACTTGCGCAACATAACCCAGCAGCTGAACCATGTCATCCATGCTGCAGCCGCTTCCTGCTAACCCCAACCGGCCTGACTCTCCTCCTGTGACGACCCACTCCGCCATTACCTCGGGACTTCAAGGCTGCGTTTTACCACTACCCGACAAGTAATGAAGGGGACTCCCACACTGTGTCAGGTATTTATTACCCAGTTCTCGATGCACATTAGAAGTTCATGGCAGGTCAATTTCCCCCCTGAACGATCGAAGGTTGGCCTTCGTGTTCAGTCCAGCAGTCCGTAAGGCACTAGCATGGGCCACTCCACTCAGGGACCAAGGGCGATCCTGTGAACTACGACCAACAGGGCCTTTCCTCTCATAGATCCAGGAGTGTCTTTGGAAGAGCCTGCACGGCATCCTCTGCAGAAAACCGCTCTACTGAAAACATTGCCAGGTGACTCCGTCGGTCGTCGACAACGCAGTTCGTTTTCGGACCCACAGTTCATCAGATCTGACCTTGAATGACTCCGCACTAAGTGCCACTTTCAAAAAGGGCTTGTCCGGCAGGGTTAAGGACGCCCTAGCGCTAGAGAGAACCTGTCCTCCCACCCTAAGCGAACTTATCCATCCTAGCCACTACGGAATCGATGTACGCATTCGCCATAGCTGGCAAGAGTAACTCACGCCAGGAACGAGAACTCGCCCGACCACCTTTCCATTTGCCTCTCCTGGCTCCGGTCTACCACAAAGACCTTCAGCTTCCAACCTCCGCTCCAACCAGTGAAGAACCCATGCAGTGGGAACCGGTGCACATCTGTCCGAACAGGAGCCGCATGCAGAGAAATTGTGCCTTTACACTGTGCCAGCCCGTATCACTTTCGCAATGTTTTCCCAGCTTCGTTTTTTCGCCCACAGCGGCAGGGAAACGCCCGAACCTAGGTTTATGTCAGAGAGCAATCCCTAGGTTGGGAAACACACTTCCTCATCCACGCCTTACTATGGAGTTTGAGGTCTCGTCTGGTGTCCCGGACACTTTTTCGGGTGCCCCGCTTTTCAGACTCTGGATCCGCCGGGAACTTTTTTCACGGCCACCCGGTGTCCCATTATCGTCATCCAGTGACCCGTCTGGAAAGCCTTTGTGTATCCTCCATGAGTCGGTGAGCTCCTTAGTGAAGGCCATTCGGTACAGACCAAGCCATTGTCCCTCCGCGTTGGGGCCTTACACAAGGAGAAGGATCACCTATTAACGATCCTCCGCTCAGTCGCCTCAGCGAGCCTCTTGGCTTTCCGTGGCTCGCAGCTCCATGCCCCGACCCTCGACTGAAAACGGGGAGGTTTATGCACTGGGTTAACGAAAGCCATAGTCCGCTGTCTCTCAGTTATATTCTCCGCGCCATCCGGGCCATCCCACCCTCACCAGTCCTTACAGGTTTTCAGCCAGGTCTTCCCGCTGATACCAGGATACTCGGATGTCTTATTTGTTGAGAAACAGGCCGAACCCTTCCACCTCATCGCGCCCAGATGACTGTCCCGTTGACCTCCTTTCCTGGGACCATTCCTCCTCGGGGTAGAGTTTCCCCTATGTCTATACCAAGGGAGACCTCAGGCCATGTCGGACATATCCGTGAGAACCTGCAAAAAGTTTTTATAAAAACGCCAAGTCCTCATCACCCGCCGAGCTGGTTTTTTCTTTCGTACAGAAGAAGGGCGGAAGGTTTCTCTCTCGTCCATGCAATCGCCTACCTGGGCCGAACCATATTTTACCAGTGAAAAACCGGTATCCGTTGCCAATAATTACAGAGCTCTTTGATCGTCTACAGGGAGCCAAGGTTTACCAACTCCAAAATGACTGCGCGGGGCATACACCTGCATCAGGATCCTTAGGGAGATGAGTGGAAAGACGGCGTTTAATACCCGCGATGGTCACATGAGTACTAAGTAATGCATTTCGGTCTGGTGCAATGCTGCCCCGCGTTCTTTCAGGAGTTTCGTAAATGACATCTCAGGGACCTGCTCTACCTGATCATCGTTTTACCTTGAACGACATCTTGTTTTTCCCTCCCCTGACCCCCGTACCATCTATCACAGGTGGCGCCTAGTCCTGCAACGCCTTCGCAGCAACCGCCTGTTACGCCAAATTATAGAAAAATGCGTGTTCCATCAATCCAGTCTGCCTTTCCTCGGGTGTACCTCGTCTCCCGTACCCAAGGCCTACTAATGGATCCCACCAAGCTGTCGGCTATCCTGTCAAGCCACGACTTGTTGGACTTGCGAGCCATACAACGTTTTTTGGGGCTTTAGCCAAATACTATCGCAGATTATACCCCACGTCTCTACACTGGTGTGGCTCCAATTGTGGCTCTCACACCAGGAAGAAGGCAATCCCAAATGTGGGCCACCCAGCGGCCGTAGAAGAGCCTTCTCGATTTGGAAGTTCAGCCTTTGCATCCGCACCACATTTTGACACGCCCTGACCCTGAGAAGCCATTCTCTTTGGAGGTAGATGCCACTCAGTGGGTGGGCCGAATCAGTCCATACACAAATGGTCCCAAAGGGTAAAAACCATCACCTCTGCGGGTTCTACTCCAAGACCTTCTCGTCGGCTGAGAGAACTATGCTATTGGGGATCGAGAGTAACTCGCTAATCAAGATGGGCCCTTGAGAGTGGCGGGCATCTTCCTGGAGGGAGCTCGTCCATCCCTTTTGAGATTTATTATATAACGACCACAAAAACTTTCAAGTAACTCCAGTCGGGGCCCAGCGCCTCAATTCCTCCGGCAAGCACAGGTGGTCTCTTTTTTTCCAGAATTAACTTCCTGATCCATTTCCGCCCCGCCTAAAGAACATCATGGCGAAGCTTCTCTCTCCGCGCATCTGACATCCCACACCCCAAAAACTGGAGAGGACCGCAGCCCCAACACATTAACCTCCTGAACGGCCTGATCCAACAGCACCCTGTCCTCCTTCGCAGATACCCCCTGGCAAGACCTACGTTCTTCTCCGCCCCTGCGCAGGAAGTACGAATTGGGGACTTGCTCTTTTGATGGTCAGAACATCCTGGGGGCCCAAAGATCGTTGCCCAATTATTGATCTCCGGTTCTACTGGTGGCCAGGGCTGCTACAGAAACTTAAAATACATTCGTGGACGCCTGAGCTACTTTGCTCAAAAAAGGTACCACCGCCACAGACTTCCGGCACTCTGACCCCTGCCTACACCCAGGTACTCCATGTTCCCAAGTGGCGATGGATTTCAACACCGACCTTTCCATCCTCTTCGGGTAACACCGTGATCACAGGACTTACGGATAGGATTATCGAAGATGTCCACTACGACCCACAGCCCGGGTTACCAACCTCACGCACGACTTTAGCCTCCCTTTTCATGTAGTGTCACGTGTTCCGCCTGCTCGGCTCAGACCCCAGCACTTCGTTTCTGATCCGTGGGGTCAGTTCGTGTCCCAAGTTCTGCGCGCTATCTCTGCACCCGACTGCAGTAAGTTAGACTTCCATTCCGTCAAACCATCCACAATCTAATCGGCCATGTAGAGAGGGTCAATCAGATACTGGGCAGCAACTTACGTCATTTGTTTTCTGCTCGCCAGATGATTGGGCCAACCTCCTACCCTGGGCCGAATTTTCATAAAAACCACCCTTTGACCCCGGGGCTTCAGGCGCGTCTCCCTTCTTTATTAGTATATGTCCAGCATCCCGCCCTCCTCCGTCCCTCTGCTCCTCCCCCTCCGAGGTATCCCTCTGTAGAAGCCTTTGGTCCACGACTTAACTGGCATTATGGAGCAACCATCGTCCCTGCAGCGTGCTGCTGCCTGTAAGAAGGCTCATGCGTACAGAAAGAGGAGACCGTCTCCAAACTATGCTCACCCTGAGACAAGGTCCCTGGCATGACTGCCAATAGTCAGGTTTAAAATCCCCAGCTACCCAAGCTGGGCCCGCGCTTATCCTGGGGCCTCCTTTGAAATCCAGAGCGCGTATTAATCCAGTCCGTATAAACTCCGACTCCCACCCACCATGGCGTAATCCCAATTCTTTTCATGTATCCCCTCCTTAAGCCCTTCGTGTTGAACCGACCTTCTCCAGAAAAGTTGCCCACCCTCCTCCTGAACTGAAGCCCTCCAACATATTTGCGGTCAAAAGAGATCTGGCTAAGACGTAGTTTCGGTAAACGGCAATTTCTGGTTATTTGGGGAGGGATTCGGCCCGGAGTAGAGATCATGGATCCTGAGGAAAAACATCATGACCGCGGTCTCGTGTAGAAGGTTCCTCCGAACCAAGAAAGAGTGGAGGAGGCCATGGGGGGCGGGTACTGTCACAAGTGTCAGCAGCCCTCGCCCTGGCTGGCGGGCGCACTCGTGCCTGCCGCCCGTCGGTCCCTGCGGCTACTGCCAGTTTCCAACGGCTCGGTCCCGGCCCCTCCTTTACTGACCCCGCTCTACCCGCGTCCTCTTCATCCTCCTTTCGGCCGTGTATGGCGCATGCCCGCCCTTAGGACGCGCGGCACGCCGTGCACTCGGGGATTTAAAAGGTCCAGTACGCCCATTATTGGATAAATGGCAGGCAGTGTACCCTATTTAACCCCCTTCTTCCGGTTTCACCTTGCCAGAACTTTGTTCCTTACTGGGCCTTTAGAGAAGCGACTTCTGCTCGTAGCCATCTTCCGTTACCGAACCTTTACGTTCCTGTTTCTTCTCGACCACAAACCTTGCCGCCTGCCCTGACCTCTTGCCTGTCCCCCGACGTAACTTATCGCCTACGTCTCACAATTTTGTACCAATGCACTGCCTTGGCTGCCATCCAGCAAGCAAGCTCATGCCCATTGGGGCGACCTGAAGTTCTCCGCCGCAGCAAGTCTAATCCCGCTTTGCGGCGGGCTCCTGGTGAAAACCGGTTTCATACTTAGATTCCGCCCCCTGGTACGGCTTACACACCATCGCTTGCGGAGGTCCATGCGATCACTAAACCAGGCATCCATACATTGGTAAGTAGAAGAGGATAAGTGGTTCAGACAGTAGTCCCTTATTTCCAAGTGCCCGCAGGGTAGTTAATCAGACGTGTTGGTCGTTTCCCACCACTTAAATGCATGAAAATTTTAATCATGAGGAAGTATACGTCCCAGTTGAGTGACAGAAGTGATTCAGAACCGATCACTTCACCTTATCTACAAGGTAAGGAAGTTGGTGGCCATTATTTTGAAGATTGACAGGTTCAGAATGACAGTGATGTTCTCTGAAGCATTGAGTAAACCGGTAGACATAGGTTTGCCGGAATACTATGGCTGAGGACAATAGGAGGAGTCTTGAGTTTGATAAGACGGATAAGATTCATCTTGAGGATATACTTGTTTGCACTGACTATGGTTAAGGTTTGTAACTTGTGTGTCCAATGAAATGGATTAATATTGTAAGACAGAGGTCTGGGCTTTGTGTTAGTTTATTTGAATCCGACGTGTTGAGTATTCAAAAGCATGATACTGGTAGGTTGAAATTGATTATATGCTTGAGTGGTTAATGTAGAAGTTTCTGTTCCATTCTAAGAAAGATTCCTTTTGTCGTCACGCAGCTTTAAGCGCGGCACGGCCTCATGAAATGTTCCGGATCGGTTTGCAGTAAAAACAAGTTTTCTGATTCGGCTTGGTCCCGCCAAAGAGGTGTGATTCAGGAAGGCCGCGAACCGTTCTCTTGATTGGAGTCCTGTAGGTTGATAACCAGGGAAAACTGCATTGGTTGATTGAAGAGTATGGTGTCTGGCTAGCTATAGAGCCCTGTGGTAGCTCATGAAGTAGGGTCACTTTAAAACTCTTCTTTAATTGTTGGGATGAATCAGTCAGTGCCTTAGCAATGTGATAGAAAGTTTACTTCTCGCCCGTTAACACTGCATATTCTGTTTGAATAGTTTCAAAGTCCCACGTAGGGTTTAAGTAAACCTATAACAAAACGCCGTTGAAGAAGAGAAGATTTTGTGAGCTATTTAGTGTTCATGCAAATCCATGGGCCTGGAAAAAGGCAGACAACATCCGGTGAAAAAATACTCCATGGTTCAGTAGGGACACTGAGTAGAATGAAGATATTCACTTGAGGATTACAGCCGAGCGAAACAACGTTCCTATGGCCCAAGAATGAAGACGACGGCAGAACTCTTCCCCGATAGTAAGTAACTTTATGTCCACAACAGTGCTTCTTGTAGAGACTGATTTGAAGAAAAGCAAAAGTAATCCCCAGCCCTAGAAGCTTGCAACAATGTATAAGGATCTTTTCCCAAGGGGAAGATTAAGTCCTCTAGTATCTGCTGATGCCACGGTAAAAGCCATAGGGATATTTTCTCAGGGTCCTGGCATTTGGTGTTCAGTAGATTATTGACTTGTTTGTGGTAAAAGGCATGAAGAATGTTGATCCTGGGGTATTGTGGCTGCACTGATGGATTAGAAGGTAGAACTGCTAGAGAAAAGGAAATCAGTGGCTGAGGAAGGGACGGTGGTGAGCTGCCGAAGGTGGGGTAAGTCCATGAATGGGTCTGGTTCGGAGGTGGAGGAATGTGGGTGAAGTTTTTGCAACAGAACTGAAGCAATACTCCAAGCAAGGGTGAAGTGGTCCCTGGGAAGTTAGTGGTTTTAAGTAAGTGAGAGCCATGTAGTCTTCAGGCAATTGGCCATAGCGTCTGTTAGTAA
The DNA here is from genome assembly GCA_025379985.1 of Phyllomedusa bahiana. Taxonomy (NCBI): domain Eukaryota; kingdom Metazoa; phylum Chordata; class Amphibia; order Anura; family Hylidae; genus Phyllomedusa; species Phyllomedusa bahiana. Next base: position 165,200 of record JAODAL010003632.1, read on the forward strand.
CCACTATCCGTATTTCACGTATTGAGGAATTGGCTTGTGCCTCAAGTAATGCGTTGAGTATGGGCTTTTTACACGTCGTTGGTGGGAATGCAAAGATGCCATAAATAAATGAGGCTGTGATGGACAGGGATGGAACTTGCTCGCTTGGGCCCCTTCAAGTACGTTTGGTATAGTTTGTTTCAGCAGCTGACACAATTGTTATGGGATACGTTACGAAATACGGTCATCAGCATGCATAATGTAAATCAATCACAGTTTTAATCTCTCCTAGAGCAGCAGTCGTGTGCTGTGACATTAGGAAAAATACTGGAGCTCCTTTAATTTTGGTTATGCAGATGTGAGTCCGAGCATCGTAGCTAATGGCAACTTGTCCTACCCCTCCCCGTCTTCCTCTCCCTTATGCATTGAAAGTCCAGAATAGTGCACCGAGGAGGAAGTGTCCTAGAATCCGTGATCAAAGGGTATAGTTGTTGCTGTGTTGCAGTTTGCTGGCAAGAACGTTATCACGTCAGACCGTGTAGTATATCAATTGTTTACATTAGTTGTATCAAGGAAGTACAAATGGAGGAGAGATAGGAAGTCCGGAAATGTTGGTGTATCAAGATGCCGCTGTTCAACTTCTACCCGGAACTTTCCGGTACTTTGGTGCTTAGCCTACAAGTAAGGCAACAGGAAAAGGCAAAGGGCGGGTTTGGTTTGTGCTTTCCGATACAGTAGAATGGTTAGGGACTATCATAAAAATGGCTTACAGAAATAATGGTTCGGTTCTGTCACGGAGGATAGGGGAATGAATACCGGGATGGCAGGAGTTGAGGAAATACCATGTGTGATCAGTGTTGTACATCCCTCCCACAAACTACGCGACTTCAGTGTTAAGGAATTTGATTACGTCATTCCACCAACTCAGAAAATCGCCATCTAGGAATGGCGTAAACTCCCTCGATTACACATATGCATTCCTAAATCCTTCTTATTTTTACATTCAGTTACAATGTATCAATGCATTGCGAAGACAATCGATATGTACTTTCAGTAGCTTGTCTCAACATGCAAGCTTATCTTCATGATTTATGCACATTACACAGAGCGTAATTATCATTTTTTTCTCTCAAGTCTTATATATATATATTACTATCATTTTCTCTTCGATCAAAATACCTCAACTGCCCCATTTTGACTGACCTTTAATTATTTCATTACGCCACAACAGAGGGAGAACTGAAGGTGCAATCCCTTGCAGCTAATGAACCCCCCTTAACAGATGCTTTTGAATCGAAGCAAGGTATACACTCTGCCAGAAATTCAGTGTGAAAAGATCACACGTGAATGTAGCTTGAATATAAAATTACACCCTGAATGTCAGTTTTTTCTTACCTCGACTAAAACAGAACAAATTAACACGTGTAATGTTGAGGTAAGAATAAGCCGTACATACGTAACTAATCTCAAATATCAATCTGATTATAACAGGCTAATCTCAAATCTCATCTGTGTATACCAACTGAATTACAGGCCTATCAGAAACCAAGATCTTCTGTCTAAAACTTTATGTATAACAGCTATCAGAAACCAAAGATCTCTATTTATATAACAGGCAATCATGAACCAAGATCTTCTTCAATATAACATGCTATCAGAAACCTAGACCCTTCTGTCTAAATAACAGGTAATATGGCTACTCTATAACCATTTCTCTCCAATCGTCTCACTAAACTATAGCAGAGGCGTTTGGCAATTGGCCAGTTCTACCTCAGGAATGCAGATCATCTTCTATAGACTATATCTGTATATAACTTATAACAGGCTTATCAGTAACTCAAATCTCAGAATCATCTGTCAATAACTATAAACTTTATAATAACTTTTATATAACTCTATATACTTATGACATCAATCGGTCTCGATGCCAGGCTCGCTTAACACTGATATCTCTTTTTTTTATTTCCATCAGGATCCAGCTCCTGAACTACACTGAAATATGATACTGAAAGGAAAAAATAACACAACCAGTCAACATATCTTTACAGAGCAACAAGCAGAGGCATAATAGGTACGTTAAAGAATAACGCATGTAAATACCACACCTGTACCGAGCACACGCTAGAGGCACCCCTGAACGCTTACATCAGGTCTCCTAAGGGAGCGACAACCACCTAAAAGACTTCATACTAGAATGTCCGAAAACAGATAATTCACAGACTAAAAGTCAGCTAACTATACCTTAATTCTGTGGGGTTGATCAGACCCCAATTGATTCCGGGCACTCCAGGACCGAGCATTTCCAATGTAAGACGTCAGCCCCCTCCGGATAGTCCCGGACGTGTGAGGTCACGACACACTGTCAGATGATTAAATCAGGTGTGAAATCTATCTTTGTTCCACACCTTATCCCATTAAAGCCTCCTCCGAATATATATTATTATAATTGCTGCCGGCAAGCCCCAGAGCTCGAGGAAACACTACTGACACCTTCTGTTTCGTACATGTAATCTGAATGTTTAATCACCGTAATTACATTCCAATAGAACTTTTTTATCACAGCATGACTATTTCTATCCCCACATGAAATGGTTAATTGGTGGACTCTAAGAGACAATTGATAATATGCAAGTACGTATGAAGCATATATCTGATAAGATACATTCCGAAGCTCTCCTCTAGTAATCATCGGGGAGGAGAGAAAGTCCTTGAACTTTCTGTTTCAAACAGGCAATGCATCTGTCACACGGAAAGCTGTGTTAGAGAAATCTGATATTGTACGATAAGTGATGTATAGCATAAAAGCAGTTAACAAACTATCTGATGAGCTTAATAAGAATATAATTATGAAACAGACTTCTGATGTTTTTTCCTTAAATTTCCAACTTGACATGTACAGTTACAGATAGCACAAATTAAAGTTACTACTTCATACTACACAAAATATACAGATGGGTGAGAGAAATAGAAGTGTATGCCATGTTAGCAGTCATAGTGATGCCCAAACAATATCAGCCATCTCGCCACTTAGAAAACTATGCAAACTTGAAAACCTCAGCATTGCCTCCATAGCATTACCAGCTCCAACAACATCAGCAGCCACAACAACAGACAAATTTGCCCACCATTAGCTCCCTATATGACATCATTTTCACACGCTATTTTGTTTCTATAACTGCTGTAGAACTGCTTTCTAAATGAATGAGAGACCATAACAAAAGCAGCAAAATTACCCTTATAGCCAACTACATTGCCCATCTTAAACTTAGCTTGGCCCAGTGCCACTACAACGGCATGAGCCAATGTTCTTAGTAACAGACTCGACTACAGTGCCTTCATAATTGCAGCCACAATACCTGTCTGAAACCCCTGATTTACTCTGCGACTGTTTAATAAAAATAGAACTGATGTGATCTATGTTTTGCTGTTCAATATTAACTCTCCATCTCTCATGGTATTTCGGTGGTTTCTACTTTACTGAATAGTTATTCAATATCAAAGTAGGCTAAAATGATATTATAGAGTATGTATCAAAGGTCACAAACTAGAACGACCAAAGACACTCAAGAGCAGAAAGAGTAGAGTAAGTCATTCAGCATATGCGGCTCAATAAATGATTCTGTCACTTTGATCGAGGAGTTTCAAGAGAAGGAAGTAGACATTTAAAGCTGTTGTTTCTGGTGGTCATTTTTTGACCATATATTATTGCTGTGATAAGATGTATTGCCGATTAAGATTTTCTCACTACTTTTATTTTTTATGTGGCACTAGCTTGACACATACATATTCATCACTGTAGGTTTATTTTATATGTAAGCGGGAATATATATCCTTTCTTACGCTTTCATCTTGGCTTTAACTCCTTACTGACACAGCTCATATGGGTATGTCTTTGTGTCAGCAAGGTGCTATGTAGTGGGCTTGATTGGTAAGTCCACTACATTGGAGGCTGGTGTCAACTGCTAATTGCAATTCTGTGGAAATATATATATATATATTCTTCCTTACCTTTTCACCTGGCTTTAAAAAAGAACATGTTATGATATTTGTGGGAGATGTATGGGTCTATGGGCCCTTTTGTAGGAAAATGTTTGTGGTAAGACTGTCTTTGTTGCCCATAGAAACCTTTCAGAGCTCAGCTTTTATTGCCTATAAAGCTCTGGAAAAAATAAAAGCTGAGATCTGATTGATTGCAATGGGGAACAAAGACAGTCTTCTGCTTAAAGTTTTCAAACTAAGGGGCCCTAAGGGCAAATGTATTATTGGGGTGCCCGTATTTGGTTCCCTTTTAGCCCAAAAAAATGGGCCCCCCCTGTTTTAAATGTTGAGCCGGTTTCACTCCCAAAAAATTTGGACATTATGTGGCACCCGCGGCACTTTGTAATGCGCCCAAGATGTGGGGGCATTCTGTGGTTGTGTCGCACCACAACTGTATGATTCTATACATTTATGAATGACTGACCCCAAAAACTGGGCGCATTTCTGTTAGAAACACCAAACAAGTTAAAAAGGGGCCCGCCTGAAAACCCTACATGTCCCCTAAGTTTCTATATGTGGAGAATACAATATTGTATTCAATTTGCATTGTGATAAATTGTGTCTTACATTTTTTGTAAAAATTAAGATGGACACCTCTGTATTTGTATGGCTGATCATACAGGGTGCCAAGCTGTTAGTGAAATAAGTTTAAAGTATTGCAGCAATGAGAGTACAAATCAATAGGAAGATCCCTGGTAGACAATGGTGATTGGGAAGTTGATCTTTGTGTTTCGTACCTCTCCCTGCGCCAGTCACGGCCTTCCTTGTGTTGATGTGTGTGCAGTTATGCCGAGCAACCTTGGGATCGGCTCTGGTTGTAATAACTGGTGTGAAGAAGCAAAACATAAGCAACGGAGGGGTCTTTTATGGCTTCATTGAAACAACAGCAAAAGGAAACCCAT